>JADRCH010000185.1:452076-540634 GCA_019843965.1 Rhynchomys soricoides
GAGAGAGAGAGAGAGAGAGAGAGAGAGAGAGAGAGAGAGAGAGAGAGATTGATTTAATGTGGCTATATTAGGGGGCCTAGAATGAGGTTTAGGTTGGAAGGGTGGCAAGTGGTAGGCATAGCTAAGCAGTCCCTGTGGGTGTGGTCCTGCCTCTGGTCTCTGTAAGGTGGTCTGACAAGTTGTAAATCTCTCTTCTGGAGACAAATTCTCACTCCGGCTGGCAACAGCCTCTCAGCTTTTTTCTTCTCCCAGCAAGAGATTTCTGGGGAAATGTCATTCACTGGGCGCGTTGTCTCAATGGTCTGGTAGCCAAAGGGAAACACACAAGTGTCTGTTTAGAATCTTCATGCCTGCCAGGCTGGCCACAGCAAGGCTACCAGAGATGCTCATTTTGTCAAAACCTTTTGCTCGACTCCTTAGTGACAGTGACACAGATGACTGTCTTGTCGTTGAGATGACCTCTCTTCTTGCTTGGTTGATGCTAGGCCACTGTTTGTTTCTCCCTCCCTAGCTGACTTCCTCCAGCCTCAGGTTCAAACACCATGTGCTTGCCAATGCCCTGCAAATCTACTGCTGCAGCCAGGCTAAACTGCCTACATGTGATCTTCTCTCTCTCTTCCTCTCCCTCCCTCTCTTTGTCCCTGTCCCTCTCCCTCCCTCTCCCCCTTCCTCCCTCTCCCCTTTCCTTCCTCTCCCCTTTCCTCCCTCTTTCCTTTCCCCTCCCTCTCCCCTTCCCCCCTCCCCCCTCTCTCTGTGTCTCTGTGTGGTGTATGTTGTATGTGTCTACGTGTGTGCATGTGTCTATGAAGCTCAGAGGCTGATGTTAGCTCCACCCTCACTGAGCCCACCAATTCAGCAAGACTAGCTGGCTGGCCAGTTCCAGTGGTTCTTGGTCTCTACTTCCCCAGTGCTAGGGGTACAGGAGCACACAGCCACACCTGATGTTTTGTGTGAGCACTGGATGTTTCAGTCAAATGGCAGAGCCCTCAGGTGTTAGTACTGACACTCAGACCACTATCCTTGGTGGCCTCCTAGAGTCCTCGACTCCTGTCCCATGCCATATCTTATGATAAGAGTCCTGCTGGCTCTTCCATCAAATGACAGTCAACACTCAACCCTTTCTCAATACCTGATTGCGGCTACCTTTCCCAAGGCTTTGCATATTAGCAAGGGGCACTGATAGGTTGTATAGGAACTGCTGTTGCTCCACCTTCTGCTCCGATCCGTACAGGGCTCCGGTTCACTGTTCTTCTGTTTATTCACCTTTGACCCCATAAGCCTTCCCAGCACATCCGCCCTTATCTTTCCTCAGCTCAGTCAACCCCTAGCGTCCCCATCTTCCTCAGCAACCTGACCAGATCTTACCCTGTTCTGTCCTGGGGCTACTGCATGCTCCATCACTCTGCCCATTCCTAATCAGTCTGTCTGTCCCACTGTCCTCCTGTCCAGCAGCAAATGTGCTGAGCCTGCTCCTTTCTTGGGAACTGTACACCATTGTTCCCAGAGTTCCCGGAACTTAATTCCGTATGTCCTTCAGACCTTGGCTCAGATCCCGCCCACTGAGTCCCATGGGGTGTCAGCTTTTACCTGGGGGACAGAGGGAGACCGGGATAAATGCCCATAGCTATAATGCCACAAGATGATTGCCTTTAGTTGGGGCTCGTCATTCTGGAACTCTGGACTGTCTCTTGGGTTCAAATATGGAGACCAATCATAGAGAATCCCAATTACTTTTTCAAAGACCCCCATGAGGAAAGCAGCCTTGTAGAAGTAGAAAGCATGATTAAGAGTGGTTAAGTAGCTTGCCTGAAGACACACAGCAGGAGAGTGAGTGAGATGGCTCAGTAGGTAACGACACACAACCCCGATGGAAGCCGACTTTGTAGAAACTTGTGTTCTTTTCTAGTGTAATGAGTGAATTCACTCTCCTGTGTACTCCTCTCTCTCACCCCAGACTCCTAGAATACTTTATCTACAGAAATAAAAAAAAGAGGCTGAAAGGCCAAATAATTGTATTTTTAGTCTTAAGCAGAAGGAATATTCTGAATGCCATCTGCTTCCGATCTCTCTGCGGTGGCAGCAAGTGAAGCCTGGAATGATGCAGGCTTTAAATATGAGTGAGGAGCACTGACAGGGTGGATGGAAACCACTGTTGTTTGTGGTGGCTAGAGATGGGCACTGTACTGAGTGTGTCCTCACCTCATGGAACCAATGATTGTGCCAGAAACACATGCAGTTGTTATTTTTGCTCCATGGGGGATGGGGGTGACGGCAATGGGATCCCATTGCCGAGTCCCATGCCTGTGACCATACTGCTCATAGAGAGTGACCCCCAGGCCTTAAGTCAAGAATAATAAGGCAGGAGACCCTGAATGAGCAGAGGAATCTGCAAGGGTCTGTCTGCGATGGAGCAGGGGTGGTGCTGCTTAAAGGCAGGGCATGAACAATATGCCCCTTTAAGGCAATATGCCCCTTTAAGGTGATTCTATGTTGATTCTTGACATGTGTATGTGCCCAAAAGTGTGTGAACTCCGTATGGAAGCTAGAGGTTAATGTCAGATGTTTTCCTCAGTCTCTCTCCACCTATTTATTGATTTATTGATTGATTGATTGGTTGATATAAGGTTTCTTGCTGCACCTGGAGCCCAACAATAGCTTTCCTGGAGGTACAGAAGGCACAAGGCTCTACCTCGCTCTCACCGCCTAGTTACCTACAATATGTCATCCCAGGTCTCCCGGGGTTGTCGATTCTGTCTAAGCCAATCAAAATACTCAATCATGAAGAAAAGCCTCTCAGGCATAGCATATTTCTCACTCACATGGCAATGACAACTGGAAATAGCAACTGATTCGAATTGTGACTTAGATCCTATTAACAGAGAAGAGTGACATATTTCATGCATCAGTTATCTGTCATAGTGAACCACTGTGCCTTTACAGGCGTGGCACAGGCACAGTACATGTTTGCTCAGCTCTGCTTGGAGAGTGACTTTGATGGGCTCAGCAGGGAGGTTCTTCTGCTCCGAATTGACCCTCTTGTGTTGAGGTATTGGCTATTGGTATCTGACATGGGGTAATCAGGCTAGAGAACAACTCAGATCTCCGGGACATCTCTACTGTCCTTCTATCAGGCTAGCTCAGGCATGCTCTGTGGCCATACGGATAGAGATGTAGGTCATTTGGTAGAGTGCTTGCTGGCCCTGCATGAAGCCCTGGGCTCCATCTCCACACTGCATAACCAGGTAAGTATGATGGTGCGCTAGAGAGATGGAGGCCGGAGAATCAGCAGTTCATTCAAGGTTATCCTTGGTTACAGAATGAGTTTGAGGCTAGTCTGGATCATGTGAGGAGAGAGGAAGGGGATGAATATGAGACTATAAATACTGGAACCGAAGCCGGACAGTGGTGGCGCACGCCTTTAATCCCAGCACTCGGGAGGCAGAGGCAGGTGGATTTCTGAGTTTGAGGCCAGCCTGGTCTACAGAGTGAGTTCCAGGACAGCCAGGGCTACAGAGAGAAACCCTGTTTCTAAAAACCAAAAAAATTAAAATGAAATAAAATAAAAAAAAATAAATAAATACTGGAACTGCATGTCATTTTGGAGTCAGCTCTTCTTCCTCTGTTGTATTATGTAAGCTTCAGCATGTCACAGGGCTGAGAATGTAATTAAAACCAGCTGGTACACAGAGCCTATAGTTACAGCTCAAAGGGTAACCAACTGGGATCCATACTTGGGGCTTCTGATACAGTAGCCCCACCACATTTCAGAGGCAGCTCAACAAGGGCCCGAGGCAACCTGTCAGCCACTTGTGACGTGCCTCAGTTTCCACACCAAGTCATACTGTGTTCTTCCACTTAAGGACCCAGATCCACTGGATGTTTTGTGAGTTTTTAGTTTTGTCTTACCTGGGAGAATTTCATAAATCTTGACTTCCAAAACTGTGTCATTGGAGACACTTATCATGCCCTACTTCAGAATAGACAAAACAGGTACAAAAGGGAAATAGAACATTCTAGTAAGCTGGGCATGGTGACAAACACCTATAGTCTCAGCTATTCAGGAGGCGGAGTAGGAGTTCAAGGCCAGTATGGGCAACAGAGTGAGACCCTGTTTTTAGTTGTGAGCCTAGCCTTATTTATTTTTTTAATGGCAGAGCCATCTCCCAGCCCAAGACCCCGTTTTTAAAAGCTGATTCCAGGTAACTGACATGACTTAAAAGATGCCCGCTGAAGAGTTGTATGACAAATCACTAATTCATAGCATCCTATCTGGAAAATAATGAGAGATGAGGGCATCTCCAAATTCCAAATTTGGGGTTAGAAGGAGATCAGCTGTCTGCTGGGGGCCAGCAGCCCAGCAGCCCAGCAGCCCAGCAGCCCAGCAGCCCAGCAGCCCAGCAGCCCAGCAGCCCAGCAGCCCAGCAGCCCAGCAGCCCAGCAGCCCAGCAGCCGGGGTGGTTCTCTGCTTAAGTATGTATGCCACTATGGCCTGCGGTGTGGGGAGTCTGCAATCATGATGGCCTGCAGAGTAACCATCTGTGGAAGCAAGAAGGAAATCCAGTTGGACACAGCTTAGTACCCGGTGTCAGTTCAGAATTCTAGGATCCAACCCAGGCAGATTATTTTAGGCAAATTTAAGTACAGCACATGTTTGGAAAGACATTTTCTGGTAACAATGATCTCAGTCCCATGTGCACAATACAGCTTAAGGCATGGCTACATTGAAATTCTTTTCAAAGTACACATGACCTCTTCCATAAGGAAGGGTCTGTAGATGGACAGTCTGTGTTATCTTAAGAGATGAAGGGACGATCTGGTGTGGTCTCAGTCCTACACAGATAGCCCGGAGGTCAACAACTAATAACCATCTCTGTTCCATGAGTAAAGCACACGTGACATCTCCTGTAAGGATGGCTTCTATTGACTGAGAAACAGTGCTCAAGATAAAAGACTAGAGAGGAAGAGTCTGGGACAAACATAAGAGTCTGGGAGAGGCAGGTGTGACTTGGCCCTACAGATAGCACAGGTTACCACACTAGAGCTGCATCCACTCCCAGCCTTCTGAGAAGAAAACAGATTATACATGTCTTTTGTTGAAGAGACAACTCTGAGAGTTTAACATTCTTGATTTTTCCAGGTTCCTATCAGTAACTCATGCCCTCTATAGTGGCCAGAGGTTCTTGACCCTCCTGCTGGGTCTGGACTCTTTTCACTAACTAGCCAGTGAGTGCAGAGAGCAGACCTCCGGCCTTTGACTCTCTTAAAGCCTCCAAGTAGGATACTTTGTACCCTTGGCAAATGATAATGCTCTCAGCTCTTTCACTGGCTCACTGTGTGTCTGTAGAAAAGTCACTTCCCTTTTCTAGGCTCCAGCTATGACTTTCAAACTACTTAGAAACACACACACACACACACACACACACACACACACACCCAAGGCTTTGCACATTCTGGGTGAACACTCTACCAGAGCCTGTCCTGGTTTGAGTATGAACTGCCCCTCATCAGTCTCTGTTAGAACACTCGGTCCATAGCGGACGGCACTGGTTTCCGGTCCATAGCGGACGGCACTGGTTTCCGGTCCATAGCGGACGGCACTGGTTTCCGGTCCATAGCGGACGGCACTGGTTTCCGGTCCATAGCGGACGGCACTGGTTTGGAAGGTTGTAGAGCTTTTAGGAAGTGAATTCTTAATGGAGGAAGTGGAGCACTGGGGGTGGGCCTTAGGGGTGTAGAGTCTGGCTTCCCATCCTGTCTGCTCTCTGCTTCCTTTTCTACCAAGATAAGGGAAGGCAAGGAACCCTGGCTGCAGACTCTTGCCACCATAGAGCTACCTGTCACCATGCCTTTTCCACTATGATAGACCACACCCCCAAGCTCTAACCCCCCAAAACCTCTCCCTTCCATAAGCTGTTTCTTGCCCAGTGTTTTTTTCAGAACATTGAAAAAAGTGGCTGCTGGTCCACAACCCTAGCCCCAATCTAGGAGTTTGGCTAAGTACACCTTCCTACTGTTCTCTGTCTCCAAGGCCAAATCCCAATGCGGAGCCAGTGTTTAAAACGTGGGTCTGAGAATCATTTAAGCAGTTAGTATCATCTACTGTGGGCCAGGTATTGGTCTGGTGTATAGGACTCATTCCAGGATGAACATCAGGTATAAAATCAGAAGGGGATAAGATGTAAGAGGCAAAGGCTGGGGTCAGAACCCTTTCTAGGGGGTTGTCTCACAGGCTGCACCCAGTCATCCTAGCATGGAGCTGTGGGCACATATGTGAGACGTTTCTATCTAGAACACTCATTTGGAGACTGTGGTGGCTAGAAGAACATGTCTCCCATAATTTTCAGGTGTTTGAAGACTTATTCCCTAGTTGGTGGCAGCTTAGGGGGTGGAGATTAGGAGGTGTGGCCTTGTTGGGGAAACTATGTCAAAGACATCAGGCTTAGAAGTTTTAAAAGACTCATGCCATCCCCAGTGTGCCCTGTGCTTCCTACTTGTAGCTTGAGATATGAGCTGTTAGCTGTTCTTGCCACCATAACTTCCCTCTGCCATCATGGACTCTAACCCTCTAAAGCCGTAAGCTCAGTGAGAAGCTTGTTTTTATGAGTTGTTTTGGTCATGCTATTTTACAGAAGACACAGAAGAATAACTGATCCAGAGACCCGGGGTCAGGGTTTTATGAAGTCTGGTTCTGTAGGCAGCCTCTGCTTATCATGCACTCCAGACCTAGGAGAAAGGCAGGTGTTTAAAATAAACCACATTGCTTAGACCAACAGTCTAGGTTCAGAAAGCCAAACATATCAGTATAGGGAACTGTTTATAATTCATAGTTCAAACTCATAGATACCACTTGCCATGGGTTACCTCCTGCTTACCTCTCTTTGTTAAAGGATTCTATTTTAATTGTGTGTCTGTGTGTAGGCAGATGTATGTGAGTGCAGGTACCCAAGGAAGATGTTGGCCTTGGATCTGCACTGCACACCCCTGCTGGAGCTGGAGATACTGGCAGTTGTGAGCTGCCCAATTTGAGGATTGGAGATTAAACCCAAGTCTTCTGCAAGACCAATGAGTGCTCCTAAGTGATGAGCCATCTTACCAGGCCCCTGAGCCCACCTCATAAAGTTCAGTCTGTATCACAGAGCCCGAGGCTGTGCTTGTATTTGGAAAAGGGGTCTTGGTTGCTGTTAAGGACCTGAGATGAAGATGGCACACTAGATTATCTAGACCAGCAATTCTCGACCTGTAGGTCTCAACCCCTTTCGGAAAACACAGATATTTACATTAGGATTTGTAACAGTAGCTGAATTATAGTTACAAAATAGTAATGAAATTAACTTTAGGGTTGAGGCAATCTCAGACCAGCATGGTGACTTTCTCCATACCTTCCTGTCCCCACTGTTGCCAGTGGCTATAGAGAAGTGGTTCTCAATCTTCCTAATGCTCCCATCCTTTAATATACAGTTTCTCATAGTGTGGTGACCCCAACCATCAAAATTATTTTTATTGCCAATTCATAAATGTAATTTTGCTGCCATTAGGAATCATAATGTAAATATTTGATATGGAGAATGGTCTTAGGTGACCCCTATGAAAGGGTCATGACCCACAGTTTGAGAACAATCGCACTAGAGCATGTGTCAGCTGTCTTCAGGCCTTTTCCCCAACAGCGACATCTGGTCACTCATTACACATTTACTTAAGTATTTACGTTTTAGCCTTTATTGGTTACTGATATTTGTATCTGTTGTGTTTTGGTACACATGCGTGGTAGAATAATTAAATTAAGCTAATTAAAATATCAGCTTCCCTAATTATGGTTTTTTCTTCTTTTTCGTGGTGTGAAAATTTCAAATCCTCCCTCTTAGCAGTTTTGATATACATACACAATGTTGTGAACTGTTAATGGTAGACATCACACTGTGCTGTCTTCCTCAAAGGCTCTTCCCCTTTCATTGGAATTTCTTGCATCCTGAGAGCCTCTTGGGGCCTCATGCTCTCTTTTGATCCCACAGGCACTGCCTCTCTTCTGTTCTTGATTTCCATGAATTTGAATGTTTCTTTTAGATTCCACATGCATCATGAGGTCATGAGGTCCACACCTGGCTTACATCACTTAGGGCAGTGTCCTCCAGGCTGGGCCTCACCATTGCAGATGATGGGGTTTCATTCCTTTGAATGGCTGAGGGGATTCCCATTGTGTGCACACACAACCTTTTTTCATTCATACGTCCAGGACCACACCCTTAGGCTGGTTCGGAATCTTGGCTCTCGTGAACACGGCTGGAGGGAACATGGAGATTCTTCAACACATAGACTTCATTCCATTTGGATGCATAGACAGAAGATTGCCAGGACCTAGGTAGTTCTTTGTTTGTAGATGTGTTCAGGGCTGGTCTGTGACTTGATGTGTAGGTAAGGATGATGCTGGGCTATTTAAAATTATAGTTTGAGAATTTCATCCATGCACACAATGACATATCATATCCACCTCCTATCTTCCCTCTCCAGTTATCCCTGGTCCACAGTCCTACACCTAGCCCCCAACTTCATGTTCTCATATGCTTTTCCTGTACAGTCCTCTGAGTCCATTTAGTGATGCTCATAGGTATGTGCGTGGGCCTGAGGCCATCCACCGGGGCATGAGCTTTTAAGCCTCTCAATTCCTCCTCCCACTCAGTAGGTTTAAAGGCTTGCCCAGGCTTCTGCAGTGCTAGGACTTGATCCTGGGGCTCCTTGCCCTTGCATGTTCAACTAGCACGCTGTCAACTGAGTTACATTCCCCAACCTGGCAGGTCTTTTTCTTTCACCTTTTAGAGGAACCTCTAAATGGACTCTCACCACAGCTACACTAATTTCCATTTCTGTCAACGTTAATGTCTATTTATCGACCACCTTCTGTGTTCCAGGCACTGTGCTAGCTTTGGCTTTCACAAGGATGAGAAAGGTGAGCACTCAGTCCTTAGAAGTTTGCAAGAGGGAACTGCAACATAGAGCAGGTGACAGTCTGCTTCAGGGCAGTGGCTGAGTCAGCTGCCTATTCCTCTCTCTGTCTCTGTCTCTGTCTCTCTCTGTCTGTCTCTGTCTGTCTCTCTCTCTCTCTCTCTCTCTCCATATGTGGAGGTCAGAGGACAACTTGAGGGGTGCAGTACTCTCCTTCCACCATGTGGGTTCCAGGGATTGAACTCTGGTCTTCAAGCTTGGCACCAAGCCCCTTAACTCATTGAGCCACCTTTTGGCCCATAACCTTATTCTCTCACTGAACCTGGTATTACATGATAAGGGGCCAGACTTGCTGGCTAGTAAGATGGAACCTCCTGTCTATCTTGTCTGCCCTCCCAGTTCTGGAATTGCGGGCATGAACAAACGTTCTCTCTCTGTCTCTCTGTCTCTGTCTCTGTCTCATCTCTGTCTCTCTCTCTCTCTCTCTCTTTCTCTGACATGGACGATGGGGATCCAAACTCAGGTCCTCACACTCACACAGCAGGCACTTTCCCAGTTGAGGTGTCCCTCCAGTACTCCGTGTGTGTGTGTGTGTGTGTGTGTGTGTGTGTGTGTGTGTTGATCATGTCTGATCACTTCTGCAATTTGGTGAAAGCAGGAAGAGGTACTGGGTGACTTCTGATTGTATATCTGGTGTGTCAAGACCCCTGTTTAAAACCCATCACTGTTATATCAACATCTACACCAGCATATGACAAGCATCTGTGCTCAAAGCATCTCTGAGTCATGAAGGAGCTCGAGATTTCATTGGCTTGGGGATGATACTTCTGGGATCCAGTCTCCCCTCTGGAATCAGAGCCATGTGCACAGATCAGGTCTACGAGGGAATCTCCTGCTGGTTGACTTTGCAAGCTGGACCACAGTTTCTACCTTGTTTACCCTGCATCTGCCCTCCTAAAACTCCAGATACCCCACAGGCCTCTCCTATCCCAGTGCTGCGTACAGAGCTTTGGACAGTAGATCCTCATTAAGCATTGGTGGATGGAATGAACACTACCTTCCCCTCTGTGGTATTTCTCTCAGTATCAGACTTACCCTTCTCTCCTACCAGACCAGGGACTACTTGAGAACATAAATCATGCTGTTGATCCTTTCCTGGTCCTTGCATATGGACAGAGTCAGCAAAGGTTTGCTCAATGAATGAATGAATGAATGAATGAATGCAGCAGTGAATGCATGGAAGCAGGTAAGCATCAGTACACACATACTAAACCCAACCCTTGAATAGGGGTTTTGAGAAAAAGTAAAGGGGGTTCTTCGGAAGCTCCTTTGGTGCTGAGCCAGCTCCCCAAAGCTTGCCTTAAGTTCAGATTCCCCGGGTAATTTTCCTAAACCTTCGGCTGTTTATCCTACGAGGCTGGTTCCCCCACACTGATGCCCACCCCTCCTATCCAGTCTCTAAATTCTGCGCTCAGGAGACTCCTTTCAGTTGCCCTCTTGGACCCAGCTTTCCAGATGATTTCCCCGTTTGTGATAATGACCATTCTGTCTAATTCTACCTTCACTGTTTCCTGATGGGCTCTTCAGAAGCGCCTGTGCTTTTGATCTTTCTGGAGAGCAAATGGAGCAGACCAATAAAAAAAACCAAAAAACTGTAATGTAATGATTTTAATAAGTCAATCTGTCCTTGGCTGTCACAGAACCGGGCTTCCATCATCCCGTGGAAGATCTCATCCCGTGGAATGACCTCCCTGTCACAAAAAATTACTCCATATGGTAATGTAATCACAAAAGAGAAACATCATTTCTTTATATATTATCCCCTGCAGAAGCCGCAGTAAGAAAGCCATCACATTAAAAATATTGAGCATGCTGTTGCTCCTGTTTGCCAGCCTGATAGGGTTCATTTTCTTGATAGGGGAAGCAAACTTGGTCCTCATTGGCAGCATTTTATTTTAAAGGTTCATTAGGCAGTCGTACATTGTGCCAGGACACCTGTGGAAGAGACAATTATATCTACGTGAATATCAGTGCGCTTGTTCTGACTCACGCCATTACAGTCACTAACAGATGCCTCTGTAAAGGACAGACACTTAAGAAGAGGTGAGTGTGTGGCAGCATCCACCAATCTTCCGGAATATGTTAGAGACGAGCAGTGTGTGTGTTTTAAATTTAGGAAGTCAGCGCAAGGAGAGAGTAAAGAATCTCTCCTCTATTAGGTTATTAGGTATCACCTTCCTCTCTAACGGCAGTGCTGGGCAGAGAAATGTATGTGTTTAAACAGCATCTTACCAAATGAATCCTCTCTCTGAACCACACTTACTGCACAAGGAAAATATTTTTCTTCATATCTGTAGGGCTGTGGAGACAATTGAGCCAAGGTTGAGTTGAGCTGAAAGCCTTCCTGTCTTATGAATTATTCATCAGTTTCCAACCTCAGAAATGCAGGCTGGCTCTCTTGTTGTTGGTGAGGATCAGAGAGGGGTTGAAATAATCTAAACACCTTGTGCCTCAGTTTCTCACACTTAAAATGGAGTTCGGATCCCAGCGCCTATACTGAGAGGCTCACAAATGCCTATAATTCCAGCTCCAAGGATCTGACGCCCCCTCTGGTCTCTGTGGGTACTATACACACGCATACAGTGATTTTAAAAAATATTTATTTATTATGTATACAGCATACAGCTTTCTGCCTGTGTGTATGCCTGCAGGCCAGAAGAGGGCACCAGATCTCATTCTAGATGGTTGTGAGCCACCATGTGGTTGCTGGGAATTGAACTCAGGACCTCTGGAGGAGCTGACAACCTGACTTGAGTTGTTCATCAATCACCTTTCACTTAGAGAGATGATGGGTCCTTTGCAGGCCTCAAACTCACCCAGGAAGCTAGGCCAGCTGACCAGGCTGCTCCAAGAATCTGCTGGCTCTGCCTCCCCGCTGCTGGGGTTCTATGCTTGCACCACCATGCCTGGCTAAAGGGTTGGGCAAATGTTTCAACAGTTCCAGCTAGAACCTGGATGATTTTTTAGACTGACAATGTCTAGCATTTAGTATATTGCCACACAAGTCAGGAAAAGAACCAAAATGATGGAAAATTACAAGAAAAAGATATCTGTGAGTTATCACAATGTTGGGATTTTTTTTCTTTTTGTATTTAATTGTAATTTTTATTTGTGTATGCTGCTTTTTTATATAAAATATTATTCTTTAATCTTTTTTACAGTCCAGTCATTACCCCTCTCCTGGTCTGCCCTCTGACTGTTCCTCATCCCGTGCCTCCCCCACCCCACCAGGCCTCCCCACTATGTTGAGATTTTCAAACATGGACTTTAACATAACAGCGGTTTATCCATCCAAAAAAACAAAAGAAAAGTGAGAAATATCATTAAGAAAGTAGAATCTATACGAGCAAAAGGGAGCTGCTTAATTTTTTAAAAACAGAGCTAAGGCTCAGTAGGGATGGTGGAGACCATGGCTCAGCCAGTCAAATCCCTTCCTCGAAAGTGCTGGGTTCTCAGTTCAATCTCAAGAACCTCTATAAAAAATTCAGGGTGGCCTTACAAGTCCCGTAGTGTCACTTTGCCTAAATATGATCTACTGGTTGATACAGTGTCTCAAACCTGCCCAGGTTCAAAGAGGGGCAGCTTAAACCCCACTTCCCAGGGGTGGGGGACAGCATCAAAGAATCTGCTACTGATTTAGACCCACCAAGGTGAAGTTGTATAGATTGCCACAGACACAGCGCAAAGGTGAACCATGGGAGCATGCAGAGCGGCAGGGAGCCTAAGTGAACTTGAACCTGTGACAAAACAAGAGGTCATATTGGCAGTTGACTGCAGAGCTTTCATCTCCAGTGGGAGGGGCAGGAAAGTAAGGGCAGCTAAACACGGTGCTTTCCTGCTAAGTGTACTGCGACCACGAGTGACTATGCAGACCACTGGGGATTCTGTGCGGTGCCACAGTTGTGAATGGGCAGTGATCACTGCGGTGCCTGTGCATCCCTAGACCACACCAGAGGGTGGGGCTTCCTCAGATGTCTGCCTCAGATGAGGAAAACAGCTTGGTTAGGTGAAGCCACACAAAGAGGTGGAGGCTGGAGTTCCCGAGTGGCCAGATTCTAGACTGTGACTTTAACACAGGTTTTCTTCACAGGAGGAAAAACTGAGAGAACTCATTAGTAACTGATTGATTGCAGTTGAAAATGGCCCAAAACTCTAGGCCTAGAGGGTCTTCAGTCAGGCTGGTACCTGAGTCTGGGAGGGAGGGAGAAAGGAGGGTGAGTTCACCTCAGGTCTGTTTTGTGTTTTTCTCACTGCTGTGAATGTGAGGCCAGTCTGGGCTACATGGTGAGACGCCATCTAAAAAAAAAGTCAAGAAAATAAAGCCGGGTGCTGAGGACGCTCAGCGGATGAAATACCGTCACTCAAATATGAGGACCGGAGCTTGGAAATGGGTCTATATAGTGGCTTACCCATAATTCCACTGCTCGAGAGGCAGGGACAGAGGATCCCTGGATCAAGCCAGCCAGCTAGACTAGCTTAATTGGCAAGCTCTAGGGACACTGCCTCAGTAAACAGTGGGGCAGTGAGGTGGCTGTGCCCCTGTGATTCTATCTCATGGAACCCCACTCTCCCCCTAATCTCTGAGCATGCTAATTGAGCTTTCAACCCTCCCTGGCAAAAACAGTGCACTTTGGTCTCCATTTCAAAGGCCACACATTCATGTTCCGGCCTTATCATCTTCACTTAAAGCCCTGTGTGGGTTTCAAGGCCTAGGGACAAATGGGGTCCAAGGGGAGGGAATTCTTAACACTTCTCAATTCAATGCTTCTTCCGTTTCGGAACCGCTGGAAGAAATCATGCGTCTTGGGACCTGTCCTTGAATTAATTGCCCAGGAAGCTAAGAAGACAGACTCAGGGTATGTATGATAGGTAACATTGTTCACATTCGTCATGTTGAAAGTAGAATCCACAGAAAGACATAGGAAGACATTTGGGCATTCTGTCTGTCAGCTTTCCATAGCTATGGCAAACATCTGATTGGACCAACTTAAAAGGAAGAAAGGTTTATCTAGGGTCATCGTTTAAAAAGTTTTAGCCCATGCTGGTGCTTGATCCAATGCTGTAGGTTCTGTGACAAGGTAGAGCAGAGAAGCCCAGCCCGTGGGGAAGCAAAGCATCTCATCTCACAGCAGCAGGACGCAGAAGCGTTAGGGCCAGGCACACATCCCCAGCCGCCTAACCCTACTTAGATCTCAGAAAGCTTCCATGGCCTCCTTTATGCCAGGCTGCAGGTCAAGGCTTCAGCACATGGGCTTTGGGGGAGATCGTAAGGATCCAAAACTACAGCAAACATCAGTAAGTTCATATTTGAATAATGTCACTTGGGATCTCTTAACGAACGAGTCAAAGAGAAAGGTGACAGCAGCCTAGAAATACGTGCCAGTGTCATTCAGAATCAGGACATTTAGGAAGCAATCTTAACTTCCAACCTTGGGGACTTCAATAAAGAATTTTAATTGTGTGCACACACACACACACAAACACACACACATGCATGCTCACACATATACACAAACCTGCACTAGGCAGAGAATGAGGCAGTCTTAATTATACCTCTAAGATGAGCAAAAACTATGGTGTCATAGTGTGTAGTTTTCTCACACACAAGTGTGTGCTTGCTATACATATATGTTCATATAAGAGTGTATGTGTGTTATATAGGCATATTCACATAAGACTGTATTATACATGTATGTTCAGTGTGTGTGTGTGTATGTGTGCGTGCATGTGCTCAAACCAGAGGTCAATGGCAGGTGTCTTTCTCATTTATTCTTGATATATATCTTTTTTGAGACAGAGCCTCTCCCTGAACCTGGAGTTCACTATTTTAGATAGATTGGTGTACTGGCTAGTTTTGTGTGTCAACTTGACACAAGCTGGAGTTATCACGGAGAAAGGAGCTTCAGTTGAGAAAATGGCTCCATGAGATCCAGCGGTAAGGCATTTTCTCAATTAGTGATCCAGGGGGGAGGGCCCCTTGTGGGTGGTGCCATCCATGGGCTGGTAGTCTTGAGTTCTATAAGAAATCCAACTGAGCAAGCCAGGAGAAGCAAGCCAGTAAGCAGCATTCCTCCATGGCCTCTGCATCATCTCCTGCTTCCTGCCCTGCTTGAGTTCCAGTCCTGACTTCCTTTGGTGATGAACAGCAGCGTGGAAGTGTAAGCTCAATAAACCCTTTCCTCCCCAACTTGCTTCTTGGTCATGATGTTTGTGCAGGAATAGAAACCCTGACTAAGACAGACTGTCATCCATCAAGTGCCAGGGGTCATCTTGTCTCTGCCCCTTGTCCCCACATCACTGAGTGTCACTGCACCTGGGTGCTGGGGGTTCAAATTCAAGTCCCCATGCTCACACGGTGTACACATCACACACTAACCAGCTCCCAGGCCTATGATTTCTTTTAAAACAGAAAGCTCAGTGACATCTAATTCATATACCAGAGTTCATACATCTAAAATATACATTTCAACAATCTTTTGTGTACTTACAGAAATGTGCAACTATTAATAATAATCTTTGTGCCTCTCCTTTCCCCTAAGCCATTTCCCTGATTTATCAAGTCCTAGGCAACCACCGATCTTGTGTCAGCTGACTCACCTGTGGATCCAGACAACACGTGGTCCTTTATTACTGTTAGCTCCTTTCACTTAGTGTGCTTTGAAGGTTCACTGATGTTGTATCATGAGTTAATATGCCACATAATATTTCATTGGATGGATATACCACATTCTGTTTACCAGTTTATTATTCAGTTTATCAAATGAGAGAGTTATTTTTCCATTTATCTTTTGCTAATGTGAACAGTCCTGCTATAAACATCGGTGCACAGGGTTTTGTGTAATGCAAGTTTTCATTTTTCTTGGAGTATGTGTTTAGGAGAGGAAATCCTGACAGAGTCACACGATAACTTTACGTTTAAACTGTTGGAAGCTACTTGGATGTTTCCTTGCACAGCAGTACCAGTTACATTCCCACTTGGATGTGTAATCTCAGTGCTGGGAACAGATGGAGCTCTCAAGCTTGCTGGCCTAGTTGGTGAGTCCCAGATCAATGGAACCCTATCTCAGAACCAATGAACAACATGATAGTAAGAAGAGGTGATATTCAAAGTTGTCCATTGACCTCCCCCAGAACCCATGAATACATACTTCACACACCTGCACAAACATACCCTTCCACACAAACACATCATACATGCAAACACATGCTCCTGTACACACAGGATTATAAAGCTGTAAAATTTTTACAATTTTTTTTTATTTAAAAATTTCACATTAAATAGGCAATCTGTGGAAAATATGGCAGGTGGGCTCTGGTTGTACAGTGGGGTTCCTGGTGAGATACACTTAGAAGCGTGGAGGTTTGAACAGGAATGGCCCCTGTAAGCTCACAAATTTGAATGCTTGGTCATTAGGGAGTGGCACTACTTGACACGGATTAGGAAGTGTGGTCTTATTGGGAGCATGTGATCTGCTTTTTAATTTTGATTTTTCAAAGTATTATGGTTAAGAAGTTTCCATGAATCTTTGGAGAGACTTTGAACTTGGACTTTTAAACAGTGTTGAGACTGTGATAGTCTATGGGGACTTTTGAAGTTGGAAAAAAAATGCATTTTCAAATTCTGATACAGCTACAAGCCTATGGGGACCAGGGAGTGGAATATAGTGGTCTGAATAGGAATGGGCCCCAGAGGCTCATAGATTTGAATGCTTGGTCGTTAGGGAGTGGTTCTACTTGACAGGGATTAGGAGGTGTGGCCTTGATGGAGTGGGTGTGGCCTTTTTGGAGGAAGTGTATCACTGAGGGTGGGCTTTGGGGATTGAAATGCTCAAGCCAGGTCCAGTGTCTCTAGCTTTTCCTGCTGCTTGCCGATCCAGATACAGAACTCTCAGCTACTCACCCCACCATGTCCGCCTGCATGTGGCCATGCTACTGCCCACCATGATGATAATGGACTAAACCTCTGAACCTGTAAGCCAGCCCTCGTTCCAATCATAAGAGTTGCCATGGTCATTGTGTCTCTTCACAGCAATCGAACACTGACTAAGACAAGGAATAATTACAATGTTCACAGCTTTCTTTTTTCTGCATCCTCTCGTTTGCTGCAGTGAACAACTGTTGCTTTTGAAACAAGAAAAATATTTTGTGAAATGTTGTTGGCTGGTGAGTTGTTGAAACCAGCAGGAAGCACTGCTTGGGGAAATGGAGTTTTGTAGGCCCTGGTGTCTGTCTGAGTTACAGGGGTTGTTTGTGATGAGTTCCTTTGTTCTCACCCACTTTGGGCTGGATGTAAAGATTCATGGACAGCGTAGTGTCCTTCTGCGTTTCTGCCTTGATGCTGGGGTGTCAAATGCTGCCTACCTGGGTGAAAGCAGTGGGGGCTGGGACAGAGGCTGTGGTTCTCAAACTCCTGTGTACCCAGATGCCTCTGGGAACCATGATGAAGGAGACAGTCCTTGCTTATCCAAACTGTTTTAGTCATGGTGGATAAGGATGCATACATCTTACTCAGGGTGAACCAGAGATTAAATACCTATTGCAGGAAAGAATGCCCATGAAGGGAAATTCATTGGCCAAACACCTGCGGCTTATCTAGATACCTCATTAGCATGGAGAACTCTAGGTTTTTATGCTATGTGGCTGGTTGTCTTGGTTTTCTTAGTGGGGTATCATGGTCACATGCTCTAGGGCTGGAACCTGGTTGGGAGCTAGTTCGAACTCCTGCCGCTCTTGACTACAAGATTTATCAGGAGGAGGGGGATGGGTGCCGTGGGGGGGGGGTTCTGAACTTGAAATAACCTTACCACTTCTTCTGTCTGGTATCATGGTCTACTGCTACACAGAGTAGGGACTGCATCTTAGGAATCTTGACTGAAAACAATAAAAGTCAACTCCAGTCAACTTCAGCTGAAAAGGAATGTGCTAGAAACGTATAGACTAGTTTGCAGAAGAGGTCAAAGTCTGGAGAAACAAGTATAATGAGAAGAGCTAGTCACTGTTGAAGAAGAAGCGGCCAGCTACTGGCCTCTCACATCCAGACAGTGTCTCAGACATTGACTGTGTCCCCAGCAGTCCCCTGTGATAGAGGCTTCTCTGTTTCTTCCTTCAGAATCTGAGAACATTAAACCACCCACACTCGGGTCAGCTGCCTCCACAGCACCAGCTAGAAAGCCAGGAGAGGAACACCCACCCGAGGGTATAGGAAGTTCTCTTTCATGGTGTCTCGGGAGCTACCACCCCTACTGGTGGTGAGATTTCTCTCCAAAGAAGAGGGCTTGGTGCTCAACTGACAGAATTCCACCCACAAGACACTGTGGGTCAACGTTGTCAAGACTTGGAACAGAAAGGAGTGGTTATTTCACGTGGATGAGGAGGAACATATGGATAGATCATTCACACATTCAGGCATACACGTGCCTGTGTCCACCTCGGAGTAAACATAGGAGCCACGCAGCACACTGCAGCAGGGCCTGATCATTGAGCATCATAAGATTGTACTTTTGGCTCATCATGACCTAAAGAGCTATTCAACAGTCTGCTCTGAGCACCCAGATTCTGGCTTCCCTTGCAGAGGTGACCTTGCTAGGACATCCTAGTGTTTCTGGGAGTTAATGAGGGAAGAGAATGGATACAGAGTCACCCAACAGGCTTCTGAAGTGGCACACAGCTCATCCTTCCACAGTACACTCACAATGCCACAGGGAAGTCCACACTATCCTCTGGTCTCCATCCCAGCAGCAGCCCTGAAAGAGAAGGACCATCTGGAAACAACATTAGAGTAAGCTGTCAAGAGTTTAATTGAAGTGGGCATGGACAGCAAGGAAACACTCTTTAAAAAAAGAGACATGCCTGGCTGAATAGCAGCCACACTGATCTTGGAAAGCATGGGGATTATGGCTCCCCTTTCCCTGTGACTCCCTCCCCTGTACCTCCCACCCCCAGAGTGAGCACTTTCAGAAACAAAGCATGCTTAGAAGCACTTATTACCCAGAATTCAGTCTGTTGTAAATAGCTATGTAGGGTGTAAGAATATGTATTGGAGGAGAGGGTGCATCCCTGGGGATGAAGTTCACACTGACCCAGCTAGAGACCACCACCATATATCGTTTTCTCCTCCTCTGGAGAGAGCACTACACGCTTGATTTTCCTCTTGACTCCTTGTGGAACCTCACCATCATCTCTGTACCCTATTCCAGGGTCTTAAGCAGGCCTACCTGTTGTTTCTCATGTCCTGTTGTAGGAAGGCTGTTGGTCAGTCCCTCTCAGAGCTAACCTCCTGCCTAACAAGTTTGTCACTCCTTAGGAGGGAACAGAGAAACAAACACCTCCTGCGACCAAGCTGAGTACAATGCCTCCACCACAAAATGTTAACTAAGGAAACCATAGGCTGTGGGCAGGGATCTGTGCAGGCAGTCTGGCACACGGTTGAGCACAGGCTTAAAACTCTGGGAGACCCCGCGGAATCCTCAAGGGACTGGAAACGTTATGCCAAGGTTCCAGGGAGGCTTTTGGCTCCAGTCACGGTCACATACCACCTCCCCTCAAGTAGAGGCATGGCCACGCCCCAGGTAGAGGCATGGCCACACAGCCCCAAGCCATCCCTGTGTTAATGAGACACCTAGAGGCTTAGCCACGCCCCTTCCCAGTTACTATATCTGTGGCCCCTCTCTTAGAGGAGCAGGGGTACAATTCCATTCATGCCACTCTCCACAGGATGAAAATAAATGTCTTAGAATTATGGACTGTCTCTTCATCTGGACCAGCAGTGGGAAGCGAGGGATCCAGCCCTTGATTAAGGAGCCTCGTCTAATCTTCCACCAAGGAAATCCAGGCACTTCCAGACTGTACCCATGTACCCAAGCCTAAGCGGCCAGCCCGGTGCCCCAAGCAGCTGAGACCCAGTCCTGGTGGGAACTCCAGCTGAGCTCCAGCTAGCTCATCTGCGGCACCCTCCGGCTACTGCGGTGCCCTCAGCTAGAGAATCCGTGGAGACGGCTACTGTGCATTTCCCAGAAATGGCCCCCTCCCCCACCCATGGGCAGGGCCTCCAGAGGCTTCCCACAGCCCCCATCTGCCCACTGGACTGTGTGGGAAGATGCCAGGTCACTTCCTGCATGTCTGCTGTCCCACCCAGAGCCGCAGCGCCCCAGGACAGACACGTGGGACTTCATTCCACTGCACCAGGTTTGGTCCAACAATAGACTACCTGAGTATAAGTACAGGAGTGGATTCAAGTTAAGAAATTAGAATGCTATAGGCCATTCACACCTGTCTACCTCCCACCTATCCAACCCATCCATTAACCCACCCATTCATTCTTTCATCAACCATGTATCTACTCAACCACCCCTCAACCACCCCCCAAGCATCCCAGCCGGCCATCTACCTCCAGCCTCATTCATTCATCTACCCACCCACTCACTCTTCCATCTACCCATCTGCCTACACATCTAGCCATTCATCTGTCTACCCACCTACATACTCACCCACATGCTAATTCACCCATGCCTCTATCCACCCACTGAGCTTCCTGACCATGACTATCAGTTTTGTCTCGCCATATTCCCCTTTCATATGTCCCATACCCTAGAAGCCTCAAAGCAATTGGAGGGTTTGTTGTCTATCCTCGACTACCCCAGAACTTACTTCATGCTTCTGTTAGCCTCAAATGGGGCAATTCTACTGTCTCAGCATCCTAAGTGCCATATGGGATATGGCATTACACTTGATGCTTTTTGTTTGTTTTGTTTGAAACAGGGTCTCTTCTAGCCCAGCTGGCCTAAAACCCACAAAGCCAAGGCTGACCTTGAACTCCTGATCTTCTTGCCTCTACCAACTAAGTGCTGGGATTATAGATGCTTCCCACGATGTCCAGCTGGATGATGTAAATATTCTTATGGTGTAATTATAAAGTACCAATGTGACCATATTGTACATGGATTTAGGAAGCACAGTATTTCTCTCCACACAAATGAAACAGACGTAAATTACTTGTGAGCCAAGATGATGGTAAAACAATGTAAACTAATTGGTAGAGGATATATTTGGGCACTTATTTACTTTGTCTTTAATATGACTAAGTTGCAAGTTTCTATAGTTTAATTTATAATAATCATTTCACCAAGGGACTGACTCCCGGTATCCTGAAAGCATAATGCTTCAGGCTGGTGAGAGCTGGCTCCCTCAGCACACCACTTCAGGAAGCAAACCCTTTGGTTTAGGTGATGTCAGAATCTCTGCATGACAAGCCTACAGGATTGGAAAGCCATAGACCTAGATAGTCCAATCATGTGTTAGCATACTACAAACTTGGCATCTCAGAAACAGGAGCCTTCTTGTATCTCCTGTGGAGAAAATTGTTTGCTTTCTCAGGATTCAGGTCTTCCTTCCTCATTTATGCACAGAGTTTGATGAACTGAAGGCGTAGCTGGAGATTTGCCCAGGGATTTAAATCAAACATTCAGTAGAGCATCGTTGATCCTTCTGCGCCTGCCACCGCTTGTCTTCATCAAATGCCATGTTGACATTGTCCTTCTCACTTGCTTCTGTCTCTTGGTTTCTTTTCTCCCAGGGCATCATGAGCCCTTCTACCCCAGATACCCAGCCAGCCAGCCATCTATCCATCCAGTCATGCATCTACCTACCCATCCATCCATTCCTCCACTCCTACTATCCATCCATCCACCTACGCATCCTTTTATCAATGTATCTATTCATCCAGCCCACTTAACCACTAATTTGTCCAGTCTATCTACTTTAACCTCAATCCATCCACATAACTATCCATCCATTCATCAACCGATCCATCCATCAATCCATCCATCCATCTACCTATTCATCCATCCACCCATCTGTCCTCTTACCAAAGTGTCTATTCATTCAGCTGACTTAATCACTAATTCATCCATTGTCTATCTACTTAACCTTCAGTTCATCCACTTACCCATCCAACATCCATCCATCCAACCATCCCCTTAGCTCTCCACCCACTCACACAGAGCCATCCATCAAACCCCAGTGTACCCTTTTCCTAGTGCTCCATGTTTGACTCTTCCCATCATCTCTCCACCTCCAACCCCTTGATCACTACCAGCTAGCTAGATTTTAACCCCGGATCACATTTTTTCTACCATCTATCTGAAATTAGCTCTATAGCAATTCCCAACCTGTCCCGGGCTGGATGGGTACTCACCCAAGCTCAGGGGCTGAGGAGATAGCTCAGTCAGTAGAACTTTGTCCATCTTGGCACTGAGTTCAGTCCCCACCACTCACATAAAAAGGCTGGGCATGGTGATGAGCCTTTGCTCCAATCTCTAGAGACACAGAGTCAAGAGAGTCCCTGTGGCTTGCTGACCAGTCAGTCTAACCAAATAGAGGAGCTCCAGGTACAGTAGGAAGTGTTATTTGTTTCAACTAGGCAGAGAAAAATTGAAAATGACACCTAATGTTGCTCTTTGGCCTCCAGCCACGCACATGCACATACATGAGCGCACATGCACATACATGAGCGCACATGCCACGCACATGCACATACATGAGCGCACATGCAATAACTGTTTTCACTCTACTAGACCATAGGAAGCTCAGCTGCTTGGCTATGTCTTTCACACCTATCTGAACAGCACACAGCAGTATATAGTAGAAAAATCCATGAATGTTGCTGAATTTGTGGCCATTTATTTTATTTATTTGTTTATCACCAAAAAGAACTCTCTGAATTGACTTTCCAAAGTCACCTCTTCCATCTACAAAGCTGGAAATCAGGAGTCACTAAACCCGTCCACCTTTGCTCTGCTCTCCTGTTAGCCTGCCTTGGTCTCTTCAAAGACCCCCTCTCCCCATTAACTGTGAGCCTTGGGAAATGGAGGACAAAAGCATCCTGAAAAGATCCTGAAAGCAGCAGATCTGAGGGGACTGAAATATTTTATTTTACTTTATTTATTTGATGGTTCGTTTGCTGTGTAGCCTTTGCAGGTCCTTCTCTACCCAGACTGACTACAAGCTTGTAGTAATTCTTCTGTCTCCCCACCTTGACTGAATCTTTTTTATAGAAGGCTCTTGCTGACTGCTGGCTGCCCTTAGCCCTGTTGCCCCACCTTAGGACGGAGCTCCTGGTTTGTAGCTCCCAGACTTCTCTTGATTAGAGACAAATTGACAGAGAAAATAAAAGGAAAGGCTCTGAGCTGTTGGAGGATGGTAAGCAGGAGATATTGGATGATGAGCAGTTTCTTCTCTGAAGCTACCTACTGTCAGGTGTGCTGCTGAATGTTTCTGGATGTCCTTCAAGGAAGGGGGGAAAATCCCTCCTCTCCTCTGGACTTCTGCAAGGACTCAGAAATGGCCGAGTATTGCTGGTCCCTATGTAGCTTCTCTAGAGAAAGTGGTAACAGTTCTTATTTTGTCTTCTTGAGTTTGGATCTTTTTTACTATCAGTTCCCAAAGCTGAAACCCCAGTGTAACTACTGGCCTGGATCTCCCCAGTCCTTTCTTTTTTGGCCTTTTTGCCCAAGTGAGCCAGGCTTGGTTACATGACTCGCTGGGATTAACGCAATGTGGGTGGAAATAACTTGTGTCATCTCAAAGCTGAGGCACGGCCTGCCTTGTGTTCCCTTGGCAGGGAATGCTTCAGAAAAAGACTGTTCTATCAGCCTGGGTCTCAAAATGAGGGGACCCTGGGTGGGAGAAAAGGGGTTTACAACGTATGTGGGCTGCCCAGTTGGCATATAGTGAGGCGAAACGCAACCAGTCCTGCTAGATAGAGAAGAGAGCAGCTTGTGGGTTGGTTTGGAAGAGAAATTGACATAGGGACCTAAAAACTTTTACCAGGGAACTCCTTTAGCAAAGTGGCTGAATACAACAGTTACTAAAAGAAAAAAGAAAAAAAATCAGCATCCTTCTCTATACAAATGACTGAGAAAGAGAAGCAGGGGACACCACCCTTCACACGGCCACAAACTATAAAATATCTTGGTGCAGCTCTAACCAAGTAAGTGAAAGACCTGTATGACAAAAGGTAAACCCTTTGGAGAAAGAAACTGAAGAAGATATCAGAAGACTGAAAGATCGCCCATGCTCATGAACTGGTAGGGTTAGCATAGTAAAAATGGCCATCTTATCAAAAGCAATCTACAGACTGACCACGATCCCCACCAAAATCTCAACGAAATACTTTAAAGATCTTCAAAGAACAATGCTCAACTACACATGGAAAAACAAAACAGGATGACTAAAATAATCCAGGACAATACAAGAACTTCCAAAGGTATCACCATCCCTGACTTCAAGTCATACTACAGAGAAATAGTGGTAAAAATCTGCATGGAATTGGCATAAAAGCAGACAGGTTGATCAATGGAATTGAATTGAAGACCCAAATGTTAATCCACACACCTAAGGACACCTGATTTTTTTTTTTTTTTTTAATAAAGAAGCCAGAATCATACAATGGAAAAAAGAAAAAATGTTTCAACAAATGGTGCAGCTCTAACCGGATGTCGTAGAAGAATGCAAATAGATCCATACCTATTACCCTGCACAACACTCAAGTCCAAGTGGCCCAAAGACCTCAACAGAAAACCAGATACACTGAACCTGATAGAGGAGAAAGTCAGGGAGTAGTCTTGAACATGCTGGCACAGGAGACAACTTCCTGAACAGAACACCAATAGTTCAGGCGCTAAGACTGACAATTAGTAAATGGACCTCATGAAACTCAAAAGCTTCTGCAAGGCAAAGGACACTGTCAATAGGACAAAACAGCAGCCTACAGAATGGGAAAGATCTTCACCATCCCCACATCTGACAGATGACTGATTTCTATAATATTTAAAGAACTCAAGAAACTAGACATGGACAAACAGAATAATGCAATTAACAAATGGGATACAGATGTAAACACAGAATTCTCGACAGAGGAATCTCTAATGGCTGAGAAGCACTTAAAGAAATATTCAACATCTTTTGCCATCAGAGAAATGCAAATCAAAATGACTGTGAGATTGCATCTTACATCTGTCAGAATGACTAAGATCAAAGGTACACGTGTCGGCTCCTGCTGGCGAGGATGGGGGGCAGAGGTACACTCCTCCATGGCTGGTGGGAGCACTTGAACAACCACTTTGCAAACCAATATGGTGGTTTCTCAGAAAATTGGAAATTGACCTACCTCAAGACTCCGCTAAACCACTCCCAAGCATACACCCAAAGGACACTTCATCCTGCCTTAAGGACACTTGCTCAGCTATGTCCATAGCAGCTTTATTCACAATAGCCAGAAACTGGAAACAACCTAGATGTTACTCTGTAGCAGTGAGTTTTTGCTACACTGTTTTGGCTCGGGGTGGATCACAGTGCACTGGCTTGTCTTTGGATGCGTGAATGAAAGACACAGACACACACACACACACACACACACACACACACACACACACACACACACGCGCTCGCTTATTTTTACATGCCCAACTCAGTGGTTGGGTACTTCTAAGCCTCCCACGGCTAGCATACTCTTCCCTCTGGTACTCCTGGATCAACATCTTCTAAATCTACTTTCAACTTTGCTGCCCTTTTACCTTCTGTGAAGCTCATTGGCCTCTGCTGCCCAAGATGCTTCTGGGCAGCCCCCAGTGCGCAGCCCTTCCGGGGGCCACTTTTCTTTCACTCCTACATTCTGGATGTTCTCCCCTCTGCAGCTCTAAAACTGTTGCCTCTTTCTCCCCGAGTGGTGGTTCCGTTCTTTTCCTCCCCTGCGTCTTAGCCCACGCAACTCTAAGGGTCCCACCCCGTCTCTCTTTGCCCAGCCATTGGCTGTACTGCAATTCTTTATTGCCAATCAAATCCAGCCAGGGGCAGACTTCCTTTAGCCTGCTCTCAGGACACTGCAAACAGGTTTTTTTTGGGGGTAACACAATTAGCAAGACAACACCAGCCGCTACATTTCTCAACCAAAGAATGGAGTATTACTCAGCTGTCAAGAAAAAATAACATCATGAAATTTACAGGCAAATGGATGGAACTAGACAAAAAATCATCCTGTGTAACTCAAGCACAGACAAACATGGTATGGTATGTACTTACCTATAAGTGGATATTAATTGTAAAGAATAAACATGCTACAATCCACAGATCCAGAGTAGCTAAGTAACTAGGAGGGCTCAGGGGGAACATATGAATCTTCCTGGGAAGGAGAAATAGAACAGATAGACTGGGGGCAGGAAGGATGGGCGGGGAGGGAGAGTCTACAGGGAGAGCATACTGGGGAGCACTTTGGGGCAAGGTAGGAACCTAGTGCAATGAACACTCCCAGAAATCTACAAGGATAACCCTAGCAGAGACTCCCAGTAATGGGATGTTCAGAACCTGAGCTGGCCATCAGTAACCAGGCAAGACCTCCAATGGAGGGACTGGGACACCAGCCCAGCCACAAAGCCTTCAACCTACAATTTGTCCTGCCTGAAAGATGTACCGTGGTACAAATGGCACCAAAATCGGGGGAGAAGCTAACCAACAACTGGTCCATCTGGAGACCCATGCCACAAGAGGGAGCCCATCCCTGATACTGCTTGGAGGGCCAGGAACCCAAAGCTGAATAGCCCAGACATCTAGGATAGAACCAAACATGAGCACCAAGACCAAGATCAAGATCAAGACCAAGACCAAGACCAAACCCAAGTCAATTCTTAATGATACTCTGCTCTCCTGGTAGACAGGAGACAGGATCAGAAAGGCTTCATCCAGAACCCGATAGAGACAGACGCAGAGACCCATAGCCAAAAATTAGGCAGAGCTCAGGAAATCCTGCAAAAGAGGTGGAGGAAGGATTGTTAGTGGCCAGAGGGGACAATGACACGACAAGAAACCGCACAGAATCAACTAATCTGAGCCCACTGAGACTCACAGAGACTGAACCAACAACCAAGGATCCTGCATGGGTCTGATTTAGGCTCTCTGATTATATGTATGTAGCTTGGTCTTCTTGTGGGACTCGTAACAGTGGAAGCAATAGCTGGCTTTGACTCTTCTGCCTGCTTTGGGGATCCATTTTCTCCCACTGGGTCACCTCATTCAGCCGTAATATGAGGGAAGGGGCCTAGTCTTATTGCAACTTGCTAAGCCATGGTTGGCTGATATCCCTAGGGGACCTGCCCTTTTCTGAAGAGAAATGGGAGAAGGAGTGATTAGCAGAGGAAAGAGGGTCTGGGAGGAGAGGAGGGAGAGGAACTGAAGTTGGAATATATCGTTTGAGAGAAAAATAAATAAAAAATAAAGATTTATTTTTGAAAGCTGCTAAATTCTTTTAATTGATTGGCTATACCAATCACTCTAGAAATTCTTAGATCAAGGACTTGAGCCCTTGTAAGACATGAGTCCTTCTCAGCAGCTTGTTCTCACAGACCAAAGAAATCGGCCCTGCACTCTGCAGCTTTCGTTCTGGGACAGAGGTTTAAAATCACTGTTGCACTCTGGCCTAAGGGCTCCTAAAGAGCTCCCAATGTGCAGTTCTATCCAGCACCCGACTCTCCTGTGCTCCTTTTCCCACATGCTACATAGAACTAAACCCTGTGGTGGACCGTTCCCCCAACCAGGAAAGGATATAAAAGTCAGATGTGTCCTTTGTTTGGGAGGTTTCTCCAAAGGGGCTTCCGCTTCCGCTTCCCCCTCCCCTCCCTCTTCCTCCTTTTCTTGCCTCTGCTATCATGCTGTCCATGGTAACTAGCTCTCTAATCTTACTTTAAACTGTCCTTCTTAGTAAAACTTCAGCTTTTCCAGGGATACCATCCCTTTAAGGACTCATCCACATTACCTCAGACACAATGTATTTCCACTTTGTTTTTGATCCAATGTACTTGAAAAAACTTTTTTAGAACTGGTTTTGTATGTCAATGTGTGTTTCTGAGCATGTAGCTACAAAGATCAGAAGATTGATGATTGGAACCCCTGAAGCTGGAGTAACAGGGAGCAGTGAGCCATCTGATGTGGTGGGGGAATGAATCTCAGGTCCCATGCAAGAGCCACAAGCATCCTTAACCAGGGAGCTGTCTTTTGAGCCCTGTTCTGTCCCTTTTTAATGCTCTCTTACCTCAAGGCCCAGTCATGACTCCTGGAGGCCTCGAGACCCTATCTCTGAATATCATCTACAAATGAATCTTTACTTTTAAACAGGTGTCTGTTGACATTAAACAATTTAAAACTTATCTTAGAGACATAGTGAGTGATTTTATAGAAATAGACAATCTCTTCTCTGTGCAATTGTCTCCTTTGCCTGGTTTTGGTTGGGGAGGTACATGTGGACATACATGTGGGTGCCAAAAGTCATCCTCCAGTATGATTCCTCAAGACAATTTAATTTTTTTTTTTTTTGACAAATTTTCTCTTTCCCACTGACCTGGAACATGACAAGTAGGCTGGCTGGCCAGGAAACTCCAGGGATTTTCCGTCTCTACTTCCCCAGCACTGGGCTTACAGATGCATGCCACAGCACCTGGCCTTTAAAGCTAGTTCTGGAGACCAAACTTAAATTCTCCTGCTTGCATGACAAGTACTTGACCAGCTGACCCATCTTCCACAGCCCTCTGTGCATCAAGTACTTATCTGACTTTTTTTTCTATGTAAGTTGGTTGGTAATTGTTAAGTCAACCTTTGTTTATTATTTTGTGTCTCTGAGTGTGGTATTCGTTTGAGTTTCTACACATGTTTTTGCATGTGTGTAGGGATACCTGTGTAGGTATGGGCATGCATGCATGTGTGTATGCATATGCATGTAGAGGCCCATGGTTGGTGTTGGGAATCATCCTTACCTGTTCTTTCATTGTATACATTGAGGCACGGTCTCTCAGCCAAACCCAGAGCTTTCAATATGGTTGATGTTGCTAGCGAGCTTGCTCTGTGGGCCCTCTGTCTCTATCTTCTGAGGCTGGGGTTACAGGCAGGCTGCAGCACCCACTCAACATGGCCGTGGGGCTCTGGAGATCTGAACCCTGGTTCTCATGCTAGTGCAGCAAGTGCTTAATCATTCAGCCATTTCCACAGACTCTCACATTGTTCATTAAATGGATCTGTATCAAGTAATTAAAGTCTTGCAACTCCTGTGTCAGCTCCTGAGCTGTGGTCACAAACAGAGCCTGCACACGGCTCTCAATTTGTTTGGGCTAGGCGGATTAAAAACAAAGTAGGTGGCCAAGCAAGGTTTGCTAGTTTCATTTCATTGGTGTGATAAAAATATCCCGGCAAAAAGCAACTCAGAGGAGTGGGTCTGGTGGAATCAAGTCATGAAGGAAAGACAGATGTTTCATAACTATGTATACCTGATTAGCCTGGTCTGTTGTGAAGGGCAGCCATCAGGTGAGGCCGCTGTGGTGCTTGTCCTTAAGTAGACGGCTTGGAGGTTTAATACGGGGGTGTAAACTGGCCACTGGAAGATGCTTTCCAGGTACGTGTAGCAGTGGGATGGGTACTATGAACAGGCATGGAGGGATTCTGGTGGATGGAGGTACAGCATGTTCTACGGGGATCAAATTGGAGGGCTAGAGAGCAAAGAGCATGCGATGCATGGGGAAGAGGGTTACCTAGCGAGATCTAAGGGAAAAGCAAGCATCTTTAAGGAGGGTGTAACTGATCCAGTTTCCTGTTTGGAAAGAACATTCGAATAATTAATTTAATCCAATAAAAAGAAGCCTGTAGCAAAAGTCCTTCGCGGTAAAATGTTGAAAGGTTTTCTTCCAAGACCCAGAATGTAGATTTCCTTTGTCATCCCTTCAGGGAGACCTTAGACAATGCATGAAAGCAAGAAAAGAAGACTGGGGAAAGACCTGATAATGATGTAGGTCTTATATACACATTATTTATGTAAAAATCTAACAGAATCTGCCCACAAATTGTTAAAACTAAGAGACAACATGGAAGGGTTACTAGATATAGAACAGGAGGCAGAAACTAGTTTTATAGGCTGGTGATCATAAACAGAGATTAAAGCTTAAATAAATATTTTTACAACAGCATTCATGGAAATGCAAAAGCACAAGATGCCCTTTAAAAAAGGGACTTTCACTATGAGATACTAATACCTATTAAAAACTCGGAAAATTTCCAAGTGTAGTAGATTATGCCTTTGGTTCCAGTACTGGGGAGGCAGAGGGATCTCTGTGAGTTCAAGGGAAGCCTGTTATGTGTAAGGAGTTGCAGGCCAGTCAGGGATGTATAGTTAGACTATGCTCTATCATCATCATCATCATCATCATCATCATCATCATCATCAATAACAACAATCTACTGTTGACAGACATATGGATGGACAAAGCCAAAGAGATATTAGAAACGTATTCACCTTGCTTGGTGAGGTGACAGTGCTTTGTGGTGGTGAAATGAATTTTTTTTAGTTCCTTAAAATGCTACTGAGCAACTTGACATCCACGTAGAAAAAAAGATGACAGATTGTAGACCTAATTGTGACACGAGGAAGAACAAACCCAGAACCAGAGCAAAGTAGTAGATCATTCTGGAAGAAAATGTCGAGAACAGCTCATGGATGGAGTCAGGTGCTCAATCTGTTTGACACAGGACCCATAAAGCTCTGAGGAGGAAGGAGAGGCCACAATCGATTACATTAAAACTAGGAGTCACTGTTCTCTAACAGATAACCAGGAAAGGAGTGAGAAGGTAGACACGGGAATGAAAGAAAATACCTGAAATGTATGTGTCTGACAAAGGGTTCATTGTCATCTCATGAAAAGACTCCGGGAAGGCAGACAGCTTCATGGGAAAATGGACAAAGGGCTTCAGCATTTATGCACAAAAGCAAATATCATTTACATAGCCAACAAGAAAACCCACACAAAATGTTCAGCCTCGTTAGGAACCAGGCAGGCATAAATTTGAACTGAAGTGTGGGTCCTGAAGGATGCCCGCACCTCAAGGGGTAATGTGGAGGCAGTGGGCGCTTAACACCAAGAATGTGGGAAAAAGCAGAGATTCACACACGGCTCGGAGTTACATTTGAACAAGCATGTTACCTTAAAAATGGAAATGGAAATCGTAACTGGAGGGAACTGTAAATGTTGTTTTTGGAAAACTGGTCCTGATGATGATGTTGAGCATATCCCACACTGGGACTTCAAACTTCCTCTCTCATCTGAAAACGCCCCTCTGGGAATCTTGGCACATTCCACGTTCGACAAAAACACTGGACAATGAGGAGCTGGGAGGGTGCTCCTTCGTAGGGCGCCTGCCTACCGTGTGTGACACCCTGGGTTCATTCCCCAGCCCTGCGATAAGCAAACAGAATAAAATAAGAAAAAGCATCTGTATGTATTGGAAGGGTTTGTGTTTGGAACTCACGGAGGATGCCCAAGTGTATTCTTTTGGGACAAGAGACTTTAAAGAATTTAAGGCCACAGACAGGCAGACAGCAGCAAGGCAAGAGCCCTGAGGAGGAGCCAGACTGACTTGGCAGAGGACATGGCAGATCGGGGCCCTTGGAGGAAGGGGAAGGTCTATGCCATAAGACTGATGCTGTCTCTGGGGGTGCATTTGCTCCATGAGAAACCATTAGGCTGTTCCTTTAGGATTTGTGTGGTTTTGTACAGTGTTATATTTGAACACACACGTTACCTTAAAAAAGAAAATAGAAATAGTTACTATGTTATGCTAAAAACCCACCTCACTGTGCACACACCCGGGTGTCTCCTGGTAGCTAAGGGCAAGCGGGGCTCCAGCTCAATTTACCGACTTGGTTTTATTTTAATAAAATAATTTATTTATAACCTAATTTATTTTGTATATGGGTGTGCATACTCTGGCATGCCACAGTACACCTGTGGAGATAGGAGAAAAACTTGCTGGAGTCTGCTCTCTTCTTCTACTGTATGAGCCCCGGGGATAGAATTCTGGTCTCTGGGCTTGGCAGAAGTGCCTTCACTTACTGAATCATTTTGTCCGTCCCATACTTGTTCATCAGCCTTTCGAGGCACCTTCCTCCTATGGGCCTATGTACTGGAGGCTATCCGTGGAGATCTCTGGCCCAGCTGGGTAGGAGAGTTCAAACAAGGAAGAAAGGGCTCGAGCAGGGAGGGGGAATTGCCTCCGCTGCCTCCACTGCTGCTGCCACCTCCGCTGCTGCTGTCACTGCTGTTACTCCAAGATGCTGCTGTGAGCAGAGCTGGACTCAGCCAGTGGCTGGCTGGCTAGCCATTGAGGGGAGTGAAGAGGAGCTTTTGGTGGCAAAAGTCTCAGGAGAGCAGTTCTCTTCCCTGGCAGTGTTACAGCTTTTGTGACAGATACTCTCAGATGATGGAGTAATTCTCACATAACTTTATTCTTTCTGGATAGGATTGTATATACAGTTTTGGGGTGGTTGGGGTCTAAGAGTAGATGCTTCCTATTGGCTTGGTCTGAGATGTTAGGGATGCCTCATCTACATGTGGAAGGGTTTGGGGGCATTGCCCCTACGTGACTGATGGCCACAAATCTCTCTATGTGTGGCTGCACCTACATGACAGGGGCCTGGTACAGGAGCAGGGAAGATCCTACCGTCCCTTCAGGATCTCTGGGGCTTCTAGCCTTAGCTTGACCTTACCAGGCTTCCACTCATGGTCCACCATCCTGCATCCTTTGATGATCTTTGACTCAGGGTGAGGGAGAGGGGAAGAGGAAGGGATTTGTTGCCCCAGGTACCTATATCTGAATCCACTTACGATGCTGACATGGCTTCTTCTGTAATGAGAGATTTGACACTGTTTTGTCTCTCGGAATCTCCTATCTGATAAATATTAATGATTGTAAATTGAATGTCGTGTTGGATGTCCAGTTTCGTTAGAGGTAATTGACCTTGTGACCTTCCTGACTTCTTCTAGAGGGTCAAGCCGTGCCGCTCCTGACCTCTGTGCTCAATGCTCACTTGCTGACCTGAAATTTGAGTCAATCATGCAAAAGCCTCCCATGCCCAAATGCATCTGAGGCAAAAAAAGAACTTCTGTGAGTCCTGGCTCCAGGGGAGCAATTTCCCATACATTAATATCTCCACTGCACCAGGCCTGCACCAACTTCCGTGTTCTGTAATGCTGTAGCGTTTGATCAAAGGAGATCTAGGGATGAGCAGTGAGTCTGTACATGGTGACCTATGTCATCACTGTACTGAAAGGAGACCTCCCAGGATTCCATGAGAGGGGAATTTGTTCATCTATTCACGGAAACACCAACCAAGCATGTAGGAAATGTATTACTTAGCTTTCCGTTACTGTAACAAAACACCCAACTCAGGGCACTTGTGAAGAACAGGAGGTTTATTCATCTCACAGTTTTGGAGGTTCAGGGTATGTGCTGGTTGGCTCGGTTCCAGTAAGGGGCCTCTCGGCTTGTGTTACTGTGGAGGAGGCTTGCATGTGCAAAAGAGCTCGTGTCTCTCCAAACAGGAACATACTGGAGTTTTACAGTCCCTTCAGATCTCATGCATCACCAAGCCATATTAAATACCTATCTATAAGTAGTTAATTGTGGGTGTGTGTGTGGGGAAGCATCTCTGTGACTACCACGAACAGCAGAGTGTTTATCCACGAGAGACAAAAAGGCAGTGTTGTTCAGCATGATTCAGTAGCTTGTGTTGGTTTTGGCTTTGAGAGTCTGACCTCAAGTAATTTATTTTACTAGTACTTAAGCATGGAACAATTTGGAAAAACCTTTCCTGGCGATAATGAACTCCGTCCCATGTGCTTAAGATATGGTTACACTGGACGTCTTTAAAAAGAACAAGTGACATCTGTAAAGATAGGTCCTGTAGATTAAGTAAGAAAACAGTCTCATGTTAAGGGTCTGGGGAAGCATCAGGCCTGGCCTGGCCATACAGATGCAGATAGGCTACCAGGTTATTAGCCACGTCCACTCTCAGCTTCCTGGGTGAAAAACAGCCCATACACAGCTCCCTTTGAGGAGACAACTCTACATACTAACATTACCATTTTTCCTAGTGTTTATCTGTGACCACAGGATCTACATGCTTTTTACAGCTAATGTATGTCAAACTCGGAACTACGTATAGGAAATACAGTGTCAGAAATGAGTTCAGTCATGAGAAACAATAATATTTTTATTGGAGTGGCAGGAAAAGAGATAACTCCGTGTGCATATGCTAGCCTATAACGCAATTACTTTGATTTTTTTACTTATTTTTACACGTATTTACTGTGGGTGTGTGTATGTGTCATGTATGCACATGCCTGTGGAGGTCAGAGTAAGATGTGTAGGTGTTGGTTCTTTCCTTCCGTATGTGGGTCCCAGGGGTCAAACTCAGATCCTCAGGCTTGGCCAATCAGTCCCTTTATTGCTTTTTACGAATTTGCTTGTGATCGGCTGTTGAGGACGAAGGTGCCGATGATGTTAGTGGTTATGGTAGAGCCAGAGCCAGACACGGCTAAGGGCCTTATGTCTTAGGGTTTCATTGCTGTGAAGAGACACCATGATCAAGGTAACTTTTGTAAAGGACACTTAATTGGGGCTGGCTTACAGTTTCAGAGGTTGAATCCATTATCATCGTGGTGGGACTGCCGGAGAAGAAGTGAGAGTTCTACGTCTTGATCTGAAGGCAGCCAGGAAGAGACTCTCCTCTGCAGTGGGCAGAGCTTGAGCACTAGGAGGCCTCAAAGCCTTCCTACACAGTGACACACTTCCTCAAAAAGGCCACACCTATTCCAAGAAGGCCACATGTCCAAACAGTGTCACTTCCTGAGGGTCAAGCATTCAAACACAGGAGTCTGTGAGGGCCAAGCCTATTCAAACCACCACAGTTTATATATATTAATTCAAGTTTATTTTTACTCCAGGATTTTTTTTTTCATGCTGGAGATGAACCCAGGTCCTGTGTATACGAGGCAAGTGTTGTACCACTGAACTACATTCCCAGTCTGAAAAGATTTTTTTTTTTTTTTGGTAGAGTATCTTGTTATGTATTCAAGCTGGCTTTGAACTCAGTACATTCTGATCTCAGTCTTTTGAGGTCTGGGATCACAAATGTGCTTCACTCAGGTGCCCATTTTTATGCTCCATGAAAACAATCAACAAAGCTCACCGTGTCAATCATTGTAAGCACATAGTTTGGTGATGCCAGGTGGGGTCACAGTGCCCTTGGGGTCAAGTGAGGTCAAAGTGCCCTCAGGACCAGTTTACAGTGCCTGTAGGGTCAGGTCAGGGTGTCTCTAGGACACATCAAAGTGCCCACAGGATCAGGTCAGGACACAGTGCCCTCAGGACCAGGACGCAGTGTTCTCATGATCAGGTCACAGTCCCCACAGGGTCAGGTCACAGTATGTATAGAGTCATGTCACAGCGGCCTCAGGGTTAGGTCACAGTGTGTGCAGAGTTAGGTCACAGTGTGTGCAGAGTCAGATCTAGTGCCCTCAGGAACAGGTCACATTGTGTGCAGAGTCGGGTCACAATTGCTCTCAGGGCTAGGTCACAGTGCCTTCATGACTAGGTCACAGTGCCCGCAGGACCATGTCATAGTACATGCAGGGTGAGGTCATAGTGCCTGCAGTGTCAGGTCACAGAGCCTGCAGTCAGGTGACAATGTCACACAGGGATCACCAACTATCCTTGATTTTTTTTATGTAAATCTGAAACCCCATATTATTGAGCAGTAACTCCTATGTCCCGTCTCCTCATCCCTGGGCATCACCATTTTGCTCTATGATGTTGACTTCAATATCTCCTATCTGTGGATCACACACTGTTCATCTTGGCGGGTACTGACTTCACTGGGCCCAGTGTGCTCAGGATTCATCCATGTTCCATACAGCATGACCCAGAACTTCCTTCTTTTTCAAGGGTGAGTAATATTATCTCATGGTGTGAACCATTCTTGCTGACCATTCCTCTAATAAAATTCTGGGCACATCTTAGCTTTTGTGAGCACTGATGCTGTAAACACATGTGCACACATGTCTTAGTGACCCCATTTCCAATTTTTGTAGGTATAAACATGGAGCTAGAATCACTAGAACTTCTGGCTTTGATTTTTTTCAAGAGACCATTATGAATTTTATTCCCAGTTCATTCCCTCAACAGTATCTGGGTTTCTGGCTCTCCACATCCACACAAGTACCTGTTATTTTTTTATCTTTTTTCTTTTTATTTATTTATTTATTTATTTATTTTTATTTTATGTGCCTGCATGCATGTCTGTATGAGGATGTTGGATCCTCTGGAACTGGAGTTAGAGACAGTTGTGAGCTGCTAGGTGGGTGCTGGGAATTGAGCCTGAGGTCACTGAAAGAGCAGCCAGTGCTCTTAACTGCTGAGCCATCTCTCCAGCTTGTGTCTCTTCAGGTTTTTCAATAGCCACCATAATATATGTGATAATTCACATTTTCATTCTCATATATAGACATCTAGGCCCAGAGAGGGAAAGTGCCTTGTTGGGGCTCACACAGCCAGTAGGTCAGGAACCAAACACAGTCAGCTCTGTCCACTCCATGACCTCTCTGTTCCCAATGCAGCTGTCCCTCTGCAGGCACACACAGTGCCTTTCCCATGGGCAGAGGATGGGCAATCAAAAAATGTCTATTGAGTATTTTGTTTAGTGCTGTGGCAGAATGCCCAATCAAAACAGCTTTGGCTCACAGTTTGAGGGCTTAGTCCTTCAAGGTGGAGAAGGTGTGGCAGGAACTCGAGGAAGCTAGTTATATTGCATTCAGCTAGGAAGCAGGAAGAATTCTGATGTGTAGTCTGGGTACCAGACTTCATATTCAAGTCTGGATCTCAGCTTGTGAAGTGGCCCCACCCACATTCATGTGGGTTTTCCCACCTCAGCTAACCTAGTTCAGGAACTCTGATACAGACAAGTCTGGAGGTACGTTCCTGGGCGATTCTATATCCTTTTGAGGTGGCAGCCAGTAGTCAATTATGTATCGCCATAGATGGTGGCTAGCAAATGTATCCTGAAGTAGAAACTTCTAGTTTCTTTGAAAGCCAGTTATGTCAAGTGTTGTTTTGCTGGGGCACACGGGGGAAAGGATGTTTTTCTATAGCAAACACATAAAAGGACACATGATGTTCAGAAAAAAATATATAAATACGACCCCACCGACAGTGGGAGCTAGAGCATTGGTTCGCTTTGCTCTGCCTTGCTGGTCTTCACTAACAACAGGCATGTATTGGTTCACCTTATGTTACTGAGCACCACTTGTGGTGACACCATAGAGAGAAGCTTGCCAAAGAACTTCTTGTGAGGTTCCTGCAGCTTCTACAGCCTCAGGCTGGTTGGTGAGCCTTAAGGTTTCTTATCGATTGAATTGCCCTTGCTGGTTCGTGTGTGGTGTCTGCCCACAGAACTAGGCTGACTACAACTGCCCATTAGTATTTGGTGTTTGCTACTGGACTGAACTGCTGATATCCTGACAATGAAGATTGGACTCGCCCCCAAGGAACTATTTCTAAACTGGTTTACTTCTTCTGTGTCCTAATGACTTTTCTCTTCCATTACCTCTGGTGGATAGTGGGCTAGAAGAGAGGTTGAACACCTATTAAAGAAGGCTGGAAAAATTTATGCCTGCAGTATCTTCCCTGTTCTCCAGTTTAGTATTGACTAAAACTAGCCTGAGACCATTGTCTCAGATCCGTAATTGACTACTGGCTGTCACCTTGAAAGGATGTAGAATCACCCAGGGACATACCTCCATACTTGTCTGTACCGGACAAGTTTCAGACACCCAGGAGATCCTTGGACAACCCTGTTGTCATGGTATTTGTGTCATCTGCAGTGCCACCTAAGTTTGTCAAATATCAACCCTATGTCAAGTAGTCTGTAAGTCAGACTCCTCCTCCATGGGTGTGACGAATTGACTTGCTTGGTTCCTTTGGTTCCTTGGTTCCAGTCACACCTTCACTTCTGTTGCTGTGACAGAATACCCTGAAGACAAGCAATTTAGGAGATAAAGGGTTTCTTTGGCTCATAGTTCCATGATTATGGGGAAGGCAAGGCAGGAACATGAAGCATCCAGTCACATCCACAGTTGAGAGCAGAGCAGAGCAGAGCAGAGGGAGAGAGAGGGAGAGAGAGGGAGAGAGAGAAAGATGCATACAGTCCCCTCATGTTCAGCCTCCCCTCTACACTTACACACCTCAGGATCCTCTGTGTAGGAAACATTGAGTAGCCAAGACAATTCTCCATAGACACATCCACAGGCCAATCTGATCTTGATCTTGGCCATCCCTTACATAGATTCTTTTGGAGTGATGCCTTTGTTGTCAAGAAGACAATTAGCACTAACCATCTGCACATTAAATAAAATTGCATTTCATGTAGAAGCTACCAACACTCCTTGCATCCAAGCTATCCTATGTTCACCACAGGGGGCCTGCCTATGGCATTACAATAGTGTCTCTGCTGCTTCACACATAGTATGACATCTTTTTTATGTTTGTGTGTGTGTGTGTGTGTGTATGTGTGTGTGTGTGTGATGTATGCACACATGTGTGTGCAGGCATGTGTGCCTGTGTGCACACACAATGGTCAGAAGCACATTGGGCAACCTGCTTTACCACTCTCTACTCTAGTTCCTTGAGGCAGAATCTCTCACTGAACAGGGAGCTGAGTTGGAAGCCAGCAAGTCTTATCGACCCTCCTTCCTCCTTTCTCTATAGGTCTGGGGTTCCAGGTGCATGTGTGACCTCGCCCAGCTTTTTAACATGTGCACTGGGAAGTTCAAACTCAGACCCTCATGTTCCTGCAGCAAGTGCTCTTACCTCCAAAGCTGTCTCTGTCTCACTTCAAATGTTCCCAGAAAGGAGGGTAGGTACCAACCTAGAATGTAAAAGTGCCGAAATGTAGACAGGTCATTTTAGTCTCCGATTAGAGGTATGCATGGTAGGAGGGAGTCAGGGGCACAGGCACCCAGCAGGAGAGGTCACTGCAAGCCTCACTGCAGGCTGTAGCCAATGGCTGCTCTGGGTTAGTCTTCCCATACCTCAGCTGGAAGCCTTTCTTTCGGTCTTTGTCTTACTCTTTCTGAACAGGGTTGGGACTTGTCCTTATTCTGCCACAGATGTGGGGAACCTAGGCAGGTGTTTTCAGGCACCAGAGGTACTGTATTTTATTGGGGGGGGCACAAGTGAAGACAGAAATACCCCCCTAGGGCATTGTGAGGATTCAAGTGCTCTGTGCTTCCTGGCATGGAGGAAGCAGGAAGGAGACTGGAGACTGCCTCACCTTCTGTGGGCTCACACTTGTGTAACTTTAATTCTTTTAAATGCCTATTTTTAATGATGGTTTTTAAATACTTTAACATCCATCCACCAGAGGTAGTGGGGAAAAAAGGATGGGGGGGGAAGTGGACCTGTTTAGACAGGTTCTTTGGAGTAACTCTCATCTATGTTGTCCAGAAATTGGCAGTTCAGTTTGCCGGTTAGCAGGCAGCAGCAGCTTGACCCACTTGCAAACACGTCATGGATATACCACAGTCCAGTTTGGTAGAGTTGGGATAGCAAACGTGAATCAGCTGTGGTGGGATGACCTAGCAGAGAGAGCCAGCAGGAAGGACAAAGGAGGAATGCTAATAGTTCTCAGCTGTGCCTCTCTTGGGGGAAGGGGGAGGGGAGGAAGATCAGTGAAGACACAAGACCAACAAGCATTGCACAACTAGCTCTATAAGCAAGCCAAGCTCTGTCTCCATCACTGTCCATCGAGTCCTATTTATATTCTCCAAACATCACTTGTCTTTCACCAGTCTTGCCTTAGCATGTGAGTCTGTCTCAGCTGACATCATTCTGCCAATCAGTCCAAGTCTGTGGAAGAGGCAAGTAACTGCAGCACACCACCAGAAGTTTTTTGGTGCATTTCTCTCTATGGAGTCCAGAAAAATGCAGCTCAACTATGCAATGTAAGGCGGACCAATACATGTGTGTTGTTAGCAAAGAATCCTTCATCACATGTCCTTTCACAAGCTTGCTTTAGCAGAACATCCTTTTACCTGTGTCTGCTTCAGGAAAACACCCCTTCACATGTTTATCCCAGTAAAACACCTTCCAACACAACTGACTTTCTAAAGAACCTTTAAATTTCCACTTTACAGCTGTCTCTTGTTGAATTAACTATTCAAAATAAATCCCAGCGGCATGTTCCTGCTACCTGCCCCAATGTTCTGGGTTACCGAATGAAAGACACACATGCACCCTTTATATTTTAAAATACATTAATTAGTGCAATAGCTGGGCCACTTCCTAACCTCTAGGTGGTTAACCCACCTCCTGCTGATAATCCCAAGTTATTACTTACTAAATTCTATATTCTACCTTGGCTGCCCTAGACCTAGTTGGGCCGCCCTCTGGACCATACTCTCTTGGCTCCTACATGATGGCTATGCCTCCCTGTCCTGCACTCTCCTCAGGCATGGCATCTCTCCTCTCCTCCACACTCTTCCAGCATGGTGGATCTCCTTCTTCCTCCTCCCTCTTGTTCCCAAGCTTGGGAAAATCCTAAAGTCCTTCCTCAGCCCAGCCATTGGCTACTGACATCTTTACCAACCAATCAGAACCAACTGGGGGCAGGGTCCTTCAGTGTCTTATGTGCAGATGTGCAGACTTCCTAGCTAACAAATTTAGGGCCCTATAAAGAACTTAACGTAAGAATACAAAGAATATTAGGCCAAACCCACTACAGTCTCTGAGAGAAGGGCTTCCACCTGGGTGGAAGGGTGGCTGGAAATGTGGGTGACTGCTTGCCTCTCACATTGACCAAGTGAGGCTCTGGGGCCTTGATGGACAGATGGAGATGCTAGGTGTTTCACAGCTCATTGGGAAACTTTTTCCCCATCTCCCTCTCCTGCCAGATGTTTGTGTATGTGATTCACCCACCAGATGTTCCTATAACTCTAGAACATATTTACAAGGATCTGATCATAGAATTATTACTTTTTACAAGGTTGGCTTTGCCTGGAAGTTGTAAGGAGCACACCTGCTTGTACCTTGCAGAAAGACTGTATCTCATTTTATTTAGGATAAATGGGACTCATTTTCTTTTTCATTTTTTGGGAAACATTCAGCAAAGGTACATACATCTGGTGGCACTGGAATGAACTGTTATAGCAATTCTGTATACACACACAAAGAAGCGTAGCTGTCTTAGTTAGGGTTTTACTGCTGTGAAGAGACACCATAACCAAGGCATGTCTTATAAAGACAACATTTAATTGGGGCTGGCTTACAGGTTCAGAGGTTCAGTCCATTATCATCAAGGTGGGAACTTGGCTGCATCCAGACAGATGTGGTCCCAGGAGGAGCTGAGAGTTCTACATCTGCATCTGAAGGCTGTTAGCAGAATACTGGCCTCCAGGCAGCTAGAGTGAGGGTCTTATAACCCATATCCACAGTGACACACCTACTCCAACAAGGCCACACCTACTCCATCAAGGCCACACCTACTCCATCAAGGCCACACCTACTCCAACAGGGCCACACCTACTCCAACAAGGCCGCACCTACTCCATCAAGGCCACACCTACTCCATCAAGGCCACACCTACTCCAACAGGGCCACACCTACTCCAACAGGGCCACACCTACTCCATCAAGGCCACACCTACTCCAACAAGGCCGCACCTACTCCAACAGAGCCACACCTACTCCAACAAGGCCGCACCTACTCCAACAAGGCCACACCTACTCCAATAGGGCCATACCTTCTAATCCTGCCACTCCCTGGGCTGAGCATATACAAACCATTACAATACCCAAATCTTATTTAATACGCCAAGCTTAAAAATCAGGGTTGACCCCATTTAATACCAGCCCTAAATAAACTCAGGCTGTGAGACTGAAGGTCAGTGTCTGCTGGAGTCTCCTGTGTATAGTCTAGTGTCCCATGAAAACTGATTTTTCCAAATATAGACTGTGATGATCGGACTCTTACATTTCATCTTTGCTGTTAAGGTGGGGGTGGCAAAAGGGGAGATGGCAGCGTGTGTTCACATAGATCAGTGTTCCATCTGTGGTACCTCCAGCTCTATCCTAGGTTCATCTGTGTGGACTTCCTGTCAGACAGTTGAAGACAATGACTATGCTCTATTTGAGCCTTTGCTTCTCAGAATGTGCAGTTCCAAATCTTCAAGCTGTTGTCTAAGAATGCAGCTTTGAGATTCTTCATCAGGAGCTGAGGGCATAGCTCAGGGCTTGTGCAACGTGACGATCTGGGATTAGATACCCATCACCCTCATAAAAGGCCAGACCTAGTGCCACATAGCAGAGGCAGGTAGATAACAGGGGCTTGCTGAGAATCTAATGGAGCCCAGGGCATTCCCTGTTTAATGAGAGACTTTTTTTTTTTTTAAAATGAGGTGCAGAAATAGTTGAGGAAGACAGCTGAATTGCACTGGCACAGGTGAATGTGTACACACACACACACACACACACATACATACATATACACACACACCACACACATATACACACACATGTACACACACACACACATACATATGACTTCTTATTGAGAAAGACAGCTGAATTGCACTGACACAGAGGAGTGTGTACACACCCACCCACCCACCTACATACACAGAGCTTCTTATCAGCCTGGTAACAACTCTATATTTTAATCCCCCCCCCCATGCTGCTTTCAAAAAACAAACACCACACCCCCAATCCCCAAATAGAACCCATTCAAATATGCAAGATTGTTTTTGTTGAGTACCTAGGAACCTAACTGAGATCAGGTGTAGGTGGTGTGTGCAATGGTCAGCGTCCATATCCCACCGCAGAGCAATAAAGCCTGGTGGTGAAAACCTACTTAAGTATTTTGAAATTTAGTTCATCTTAGAGTAGATTTCATAAAGCAGTTTTTGATTGTATAATGCACTCTGAGCTTACCTACCCTCCTATCCTTTCTGACATTCTTTTGTTCCCCTAGGACCATCTTGCCTCTACTGATCTATACATATATGATTTTATGTATCTATAAAGTCCAGGACCTGCAGAGGGGAGATAGCATGAGTTATTTGTCTTCCTCAGACTGTCTAAATTTGCTTATAATGTGATTATTTCCAGTTGTATTCATTTGTCTGCAAATGATTTATTCTTCTCTATGACTGAAAACAATTCCACTGTGTTTATAAACCACATTTTTATTTGCTAGTTTTTCTATTGAAGAACACCTAAGTTTAGAGAGGAAACAATCACATAAAAATAACATTAACAACAACAAACCTAGCCCAGCAGCCCCCAGCGATTTCACTGGCTTGGTTATTTCCTCACTAACAACACTGGGCTATTTGATTTGTTAACTTGGTTATTTCCCTAGTAAGAGCACTTGGTAACACAGAAGCTTAGGTGCTGGGGACCAGTCACTGCTTGTCCATAAGAGCACCAAGTTCTAACTCCCCAGTCATGGAAGAATAAAAGCCAGAAAAGAATACCAACCATAAAGTCTTGGGAACAAAATGGCTAAAAAAACAATGACTGCTGGCCCCAGGTTTCCATCAATCTCATGTTCACATGACACCATTGTCATATGACCCTCTTGAGTCTTCAGTGCATTGGTCAAATGGGAGAGCTCCTCCCTTGTTGAGCCTGGGTTGAGGGGCCACCAATAAGTGTGAGTACCTCATTCTGAAAATTCCTCTCCAGAGACACCAGCCTCTGATTTGACCTGACAGCAGATTCCCTGGACGTTTCCAGATCACCATGATGTTGGCTAGAGTTGTCAGGACCTTTCACGAGCCTGGTGTTAGTCCAGTGACATAGTATTTGGATGTGACACCTTTAACTCAAGGGTGACATTCACAACAGCATTCTCTGAAGACTCTGGGGGCTGTTGCCTTCAGTTAAGTCACCTCAGGGGCTCAGTTGATCAGTCTTTGTGGGCTTCTGTGCCTTGCATATCCAGGGCAGATCAGTGTGGCCAAAGGCACAGACTCTTTATTTCTGTCACTGTTCTCTAAAGAGTGCAACAGTATTTATGTAGCAGTCATGCTGTTATGTGTTGTGACATTGACATGGTTTTTGTCAGAGACCATATGACTGTGAAATAGCATGCCACATCCCATATGGAACTAGAGCATCCAAGAATGTTAGTACCCATAGTGCAGAGGAGAGGTCCCAAAATCAAACCCCCATGAATGTTGGGGGACAACTGTCTTTCATAGCTACTTTTTGTGATATTTTCCAACTCTCTTCCCTTACTCCCACTCTTTCAAGATCAGTTCTCATGTGTCCCAAGCTAGAGCCAAACTTGCTATGTAGCAGAGGGTAACCTCAATTTTGGTTCCTCCTGCCTCTACCTCCTGAGTGCTGGGATGACCAGTGTGTCCCACCAGACCTGGTTTGTGCTGGAGAATCGAACTCAGGATGCTGAGCGCATGCTAAGTAAGTGCTCTACCAACTGAGCTATGGCCCCTTCAGATCTTTTCATGATGACTCTTCATCCCTCCTTTGCTCCTGTTTGCCCTTTTAAAGACCCCACAAGGAGTCAGTGGCATGGCACCCTGTAGTGACAATGTCCTGTAACTGCTATCATGATCTGTTCAATCTGGGACATACAGGCACAGAGTCTTTGGAGAAATTGCCAAGGCCATCCACACTACAATGCTGGAACACCATTGTGAAAGATCATCCTCCTGAGTAACAGTGACGAGAGGAGTGAGTCCCCTATCAGGGTTGGGAAGATGACTCAGTTGGTAGAGTGCATGCAGTACCAAGTGTGGGGACCAAGTTCAATACCCAGGACCATGTAAAAGCCAAAAGTGATGGTATGCACATGTAATCCCAGCACTGGGGAGGCAGAGGCAGAAGGACCGCTAGGCTCACTTGCTAGCAGCCTAGCAGAATTGGTGAGGTCCAGGTTCAGGGAGAGACCCTGCTGCAAAAATAATAAGGAGAGTGACTAAGGAAGTCCCTTGATGCTGACTTCTGGCCTCCACATCCACATGTACCCACACATACATGTGCATACACACAAACACATGCACAAGAAAGAAAAAAAGGAGAACCAGTCAGATTGGCAGATGTGAAAGAGACCATCTACACAGTTAAGCAGAGTCCCAGTTGAGAAAGGGCAGATGCTTCGGCTCTTAGCTGATGACGATTCCACGATAGTCTGAGAGGGTGCAGTGCAGAAGACTCAGAGTGAGAGTCCTCAACCTTTGGCCTGTGATCAAATCAGGCTCATGGCTTGAAGGCTAATTTTTTTTTCTTACAGATTTCGCATGTGTGTATGCCTGTGCATGTTCACAAATGTACGTGCATGTGAGTGCCTGTAAAGGCCAAAGGAGGGCATTATGTTACCTAGACCGGAGTTACAGATGGTTGTGAGCTGCTCCCCTGTGGTTGGACTCTGGTCTTCTCCTAGAGTAGCAATGCTGAGGCATCTCTCTAGCCCTTAAAGTTTGCTAAAATGTTTAAAGGGTGGAGGAGGGAGGGATCAAAAGGAAAGAGGTATCTGTGGTCATACAGAGATGGTCTGGAAGGACCAGGATGGGGCTCCTGGATGAAAAGGGACATCTTGGAGAAGAATCTAAACAGGTGAGAAAGTGAAGCCCTGTTAGAAATAATGAGCATCTGTCCAAGTTAGTAAGATCACGTTGATAAAATGTGATCTGATGAGCATGGCATATGGATGCCTTCTTTAGTTGACAGGGATGTAGCCTCTATCGTCTGGGTACTCATGCTTATTCCTCTGTGATGAAACCAGAGTCAACTTGTTATGATTTTACAATGAGCCTTCTCTCTCCTGGCTGGAGGGAGGCTTTTATTGCCTCTAGTCTTGCAATTTCACTCTTGCTAATATTGATTTTACCATAATCTCTTTTTTTTTCCTTAACACTCCTCAAGTCATTTCTTGATTTGGACAAAAATTCACATTTTAAAGCAGTTTGAGGATATGAAAACCAACCTTTGGGAAAATGTATTATGATAATTATATTTTCCTACTGGTTGCCAACATTATGCATGTGTGCCAACCGAGGGGAAATGCAATTTGAAGCCCTGAGACTTTGTTCTCTTTCATCTTCTTTTGGCTTATAGCGTGCTGTAGCTCAGCCTCAGGAATGCCTCCCAAAGGCCCAAGCATTAACAACTTGCTCCACAGCGTAGTGCCACAGGAACATGATGGGACCTTTGAGAGATAGGGCCTCTTGAGAGGTCTTTAGGTCATTGGGGGGTGTCTTTGGAAGAGGACTGTGGGGGCTCACAGCTCTCGTTTTCTTTTTGTATCCCAAACTCTGGTCAGAATGTACTGACTCCCACAGATCCAGAAGCCATGGAATCAGCCAACTGGGACAGTGAATCTACAACAAACCTTCTTTCTTTATAAATTGATTATCTCAGGTATTTTCTTTTATAGTCCCAGAAAGCTGACAACATATAGGGAATGCTAAAGAAAACAAAGATGCTCCAAAAGGGCTTAAAGCTACCATAAAAAGAAGGTCCACCGCAATTTCCTTTTATGAATAAACTGAATTGGTCGAAATTAACATTGTATTTCTGGGAGATCAATGTTCCTTTCATGTCCCAGAGATGAAATCAAGTTCTTAGACAGGTCTATTCTTCTCAGGCTCCCACAGCTTTAGATGAAAGTTTCGGTCTGGTTCTTCTTATTCTAAGGCTCTGGGATCTCTCTCCATCACACCAGGACCTGGGGACTTCTTGAGAAACACTCCACATGACCAGAGACCATGGGGTATTAGAGGGCTGGACTACAAGTTTTCAGGGGACTCTCCTGGCTCTGCCTCCCACCTCACCATAGAAAGGCTAGGATTTTAAGTGCATGCTATCAAATGTGACTTTTACAACATGGGTTCTAGGGATCTGAACTCAGGTGGTCAGGCTTGCTTGCTTGCTTCTCCCAGCTAAGCCCCCCTCTGACCTTTTGCTGCCTAATTTTATTCTTAGCTATCTACAAAGGATCTAGTGCCCTCAAATCTGTGTGTATAAACATTAACTTTCTGACTTAGGCTTGAACTCAGAAAGTAGCCAGTAGAGCTTCTGTGATCCTGGCACCAGCCATTTCTGTTTTTCAGGTAATGCAGGAGGCAGCCTACATTAGCTGTATGCAAGCTGAATTCTGGACACATGCATTCGATCTGCACCATGATCCTATGTCTTCTCTTAGGTTTGGGGAGGGCAGTGGGACCCTCCCAAGAGCATCACGCAACTCTTAAACCCAAATTTATCTGACCACAAAGCTTATATGTTATATTTGGAGGAGCCGCCATTAGGCTCACTGCAGCTCTCGCCTTTCTAGACTATAGCTCTTTACTGTGGTAAAGACTACAGTAAACCATTTCAACCAGTCCAAACACCATTTCCCTTCCCAGTTGATGCCCCATGGAAGGTTTCCACGGTGGGAGAAGCTTTCAGTATCTGTTTGCATACTTCCAACTTAAATAAAGCAGGATTTATCATCCTCCAGGGCTATCAAGCTTGAGGATATTGGTACTGGGCACCTTTCCCAAGATTGCTTACAAGCCACCTGCTGCACCTGATGTGGCTGAGCTCTGGTCACCTGGATGTTGGGCAGTAGCCAGAAGGCTGATCTTATAATAAGCAGCTGATGTTTTTAGGGAGACGGGTGCAGGCTCAGGTTGAAATTCATTGCGTGAATTAACTCCATTTTTGGAGCATCCCAGGGATTGTTGTATTATCTCCAATGGGCAGATGAGAAAACAGAGGCACTAAGTTCGATTAGATCTTATCTCTGACTAATGTTAGTTGCTTTTTTTTTTTTTTTAAAATCGTGTGTGTGTGTGCGCCCATGTGCGTGGGTGCATGTTTGTGCGTGTGAATTAGCATGCACGCACATGCACCTGCACACATGAGTGTTGGAAAGAGGTCAGAGGTTGACCTGGTGTGGTTCCTTGGGCACAGTCCACTTTTTTTAAAAAAAGAGTTAGTTATTTCTATTTTATTTTGTGCATATGAGTGGTTCGCTTGCATTTCTGTATATGAATACAGTGTTCTGGAGGCCAGACAAAGACATTAGCTCCCCTAGAACTAAAGACATTTGTGGGTAGTCATGTGGATGCTGGGATCTGTACCTGAGTCTTCTGCAAGAGCAGCAGATGCTCATAGTGCTGGGCCCCATCTTGTTTTAGAAGCAGACTCTTTCATTGGCCTGGAACTCACTGAGTAAGCTAGGCTGGCTGCTCAGCAAAACTCAGGGTTTCATCTTCTGTTTCACAGTTGCTAGGATCAAAACTGTATGTCCCATGAGTGGCATCTCCCTTGGATTCTGGGTATCAGACTCAGGTCTGTAGGGTGAGTGCTTTGTTGACCTAGTCAGCTCTTGACACTCATCTTGTTTTTTTCTTTTTAAGGAAATATGTTCATCTTTCTTTCCATTAGTCATTTAGAAACAAATATATTTTCTTACATGCCAGTAGATTTTAGCTGAGTAGCCCAAATACCAAAACAAACAAACAAAACGAAACAAAAACCAAACAAAATAAACCCAATAAAATGTCTTTAAACAAAACTGAGCTGTCTGATTCATGCTGATTTTGACATTTATGCTTGAAGGATTGGTTTTGTTTTTTTTTTTAAATACCAAAATAAGATGTTTTTAGACTATTGTGAAATTGGGAGGGGCTCAATGCCTCGTTCAGATGAATACCTTATGGACAATGTTCCTTAAAGACTTTCAAACTAGACGGGATTCATGTTGAGCAGTGTTGCCAGATAATTATAGAAGGAATGAAATTCCACTTTTGGGAGGGACTTGGGTAATATTCTTTCTCTTGTTCTCTCCACTTACACACACACACACACACACACACACACACACTCACTCAGGCACACATGCAGGCAGGCACATGTGTACAAACAGAGACTCTTACTTTAAGTAAATGTCTTTAACACAGGCATTGGATGCTTAGTCTGCATTAGAGGAGAATAGAGAGATTCTGCTTCAGTGTTGGGTTAATTTCTCCCAACTGGTGAATTCAGAGTTAAACAAAAACTTATTTTTTTTATGTATGTATGTATGTATGTATGTATGTATGTATGTATGTATGTATGTGTCTATCTATCTATCTATCATCTATCTATCTATCTATCTGTCTATCATCTACCTATTCATCCATCTATTCATTTGTATGAGTCTGTATCTGTGTGAGTGTGTCTGCCACACATGCATAGGTACCCATACAGGGCAGAAAAAAGTATCAGATTCCATGGAGCTGAAGTTACCCCATAATGGGGGTGCTGGGAACCTAACTTGGATCCTCTGCAAAATCAGTAAGTGCTCTTAACAGCCGAGTGAACTTGCATCAGGATATAACAATGCAAAGTTTTTCTTCTGTGCCATTTACTGTCATGCAAAACAGAGGCACACATGCCCAGAGAGCAATTAGCAACCTCTAAATGCAAACTCGACCTTAGCCCTTTGGGGAGATACTGTAGAGCTAACAATAACAGCTAAATGTGATCATCTTGGCAGCATACACATGTGTGGCATTTGAGTCTTCCTGAGTTCTTTCTTATATAGAATTAATTAACGCTTGCTAACAAAAGGTCAGAAGAAACTTAATCCGTGTTTTCAAACTTACTGGTTAGAAATTCATTGCATAATTTAACATGATTTTAAAATCTATATTGGATGCTTGAAAAAAATCACAATAACCGAAGCCTCCAAATATTTGTTAACTGCCATGTACATGGTGTGTTGGCCTAATGGGAATCGTGTCTTCTAATGGCTCCCTGTTCTGTTTGTTTGTCTGTTTGTTTTTGTTTTATTTTCTGAATATTAGATTACGTCTTATGGGGATGGTGTGCTCTGAATGTTTTGTTTGGTCCAATGGACAAATTGTATCAGCAAAAGAAAAGTGCAGTGATTACAGTGCTCCAAACAGCTGATTCATACTTTATTGTTTAAGTTTATTTTATTTTAAATTATGTGTATGCATATGTATGTATGTATATGTATGTGTGTGTGTATGTATATGTATATGATTCTGCATGGGGTTTGTGCATGTGAGTGCAGTGCCCACAGAGGCCAGAAGAGGGCATCAGATCTCTTGGAGCTGGATTGATTGGAAGTTGTAGGTGCTTCGAACTGAACTCAGGTCCTCTGCAAGAGTGGTATGTGCTCTTATGTGCTAAGCCATCTTCCCATCACAAGATAAACGAATAGATTTAATTTTTAAAAAAAGTCTGATCTGACTTCATGAACTGTAGTGCAGATTGACTTAATGGCTAAGCACAGAGGATGTGCCAAGCCGTTATACTTAGTAACTTGGTGTGTCACTTGACAGGTGTTCCCTGAGTGTTAAGTGACAGTGTGAGTATTTGGTGTAGACTTTTAGATGTGGCTGTGTCAACCTGGTTTCTTTTGATACTGCTTAGAGATGAGACTGGCTAGCCTGTAGCCACTGAGAAGAAATTGAGTTGAATTTGCATCATTTTGGGGCTTTCTAGGGACACCCCAGTGAATATTGCTGAGAATATATGTCTTAGTTAGGGTTTCTATTGTTGCAACAAAATACCATGACCAAAAAGCAAGCTGTGGAAGAAAGGGTTTATTCTATTTACACTTCAACATTGCTGTCCATAACTGAAAACCCAGCAAAGGAACTCAGGCAGGGCAGGTACCTGGAGGCAGGAGCTGATGCAGAGGCCATGGAGGGGTACTGATTACTGGTTTACTCTCCATGGCTTGCTCAGCCTTCTTTCTCATAAAACCCAGGACCATCATCCCAGGGGTGGGCCACCCACAATGGGCTGGGCCCTCCCCTTTGATCACTATTTGAGAAAAAGCCTTACCCATGGGTCTCGTGAAGGCAATTCCTCAACTGAGACCCCTTGTGCTCTGATGACTCTAGCTTGTGTCAAGTTGGCACAAAACCAGCCAGTATAGTATACTATTCATGGATCTATGAATTATAAGCATAACTCAACCTGTTTAAGAAGAGAGTTATTGGCTTATCTATGTAGATGTTTTTGGAGAGGTAGATCAGGTGTCAGGCATGGCAATCTTGGGATACGGGGTGGAACTCAATAATGACTCCAGGGCTCAGTTTCTCTTTAGCTGTGCTAACTTCACCCTTGGGCAAGCTCTCCACAGTGAAGGCCATAGGTAGCTCCAGGCTTCTGATATTCTCACATGACCCAACTCTAGCAAAAGAAGACTTCCAGCAATGCCCAGATTTAAGGCTTGCCGATCTGCTCAGGACTATGCCTGAATCATCTGAAGCCTAGGGTAACAGAGTATACCTATTGACCCCATTTGGTTCATAAACTCATTGTTAAATTCAAGGGACTATGGTCAGCTCATCTGGGCCAAATTGCCTGAGAGCTGTATGTTCTTCAGGAGGAAATGAAATGTGTCCAAGGGTATTTATTGTTAGAGGTTAGAGGAAGACATTGCCAGACTTGGGAAGCAATGTTACACCCTCCCTGGGTCATTAGAATTTGGGGTCTGTATCCTAGGTACCACCTCAGCCTCAGCAATTTCCTTCTCTTTTGCTGACATAGCTATTATTGCTATGTATTCATGGAATGTCCTCCTGTTGAGGTGGGCCCTGGGCTCAGCTCAAAGTGAACAAAGCACAGGCCATCACTCACTATTGCCCACAGTCTATTTGGGGAGATACACGTGATCACAGGACTCAATACCAGCACCTACTGTCATGGTTCGAATGTGGAATGTGTCACACAGGTCCCTGTGTTTGAACACCTGCTTTCCGGTTGGTCATGCTACATAGAGAGGTCCTGGAGCCTTCAGGAAGTGGGGCCTGGCTGGTGGAAGCAGGTCACGGGGGCTGGGCCTTTAAAGTCTTTTCTTGCATCTGGGTCCAGTCTAAGTGTTCAGCTTCCTAGTCAGCTGTCATAGAAAGACCTCTGCCACATGCCACTGCTGCCATGACTGAAGCACTTGTACAAGTGTGCCTTTCCCTGCATTCATCAGCTGAAATTCCCCTCCAGCAAAACACAAGTCTTTCCTCCTGTTGTTTCAGGGAAGATTTGGCCAGAGCTATGAGAACAGTAACTAGCATGCCCTATGATTAGTCGAGAGTCATAAGTAAGCTGTGAGCCATGAGCGAGAAGCTACGTTCTGAGACCCATTGGCACCACATGTGAGGAGTCACCATCCTTTATGATGCTGGACCTGAGTGTGGCAAGCTTGGCACGGGTTGAATGTGTGTGGTCACCGTGGCCAAGGCAACTTATAAAAGGAACGGTTGATTTGAGCTTATGGTTTCAGAGGGGTGTGTCCACAATGACTGAGCAAAGACATAACAGCAAGTGGCAGGCATGAAAACAGAAGCAGGAAGTTGAAGGCTCACCTCGTGAACAAGCACAAAACAATAGTACACTAAGAATGACACGAGCCTTTAAAATCTCAAACCTGCTTCCAGCGATGCACTTCCTCAGGCAAGGCAGCATCTTCTAAACCTCCCCAAAAGCAGCATCAATTGGGGACCAAGTATTGCAAATACCCAAGACGGCTGGCAACAGCACAATTGCAAACCATCACACTTATTCTCTCTCAGCCTCGCTCCTTCATCCCTTCCCCATCTGTCTTCGCCACAAACTTCTATACACACACACTTCAGACAAGTCTCCACACCCACAGCTTTACCCATCAGGATAAAGGAGAGGCCAGGAGCTCCCACCCTGCACCATGTTTGGCTGATAGGACTCGCCTTCAGAATTCTCCACCCAAATGGGCCACAATGTGGCTTGGCCACCACTCTGATCACAGAGTATCACCATGATACTTTTCTCCTGAGAAGCAGGTATTTTCCTATTTCCTAGTTTAGTCCCTACTGCCCAGAAATGCTTTTTGCATATAATGGCTAATCATGGCTAATAACTTGGTGGAATTTAGAATCACCTTGGCAGCAGTCCTCTGGGCATATCTCTGAGAGATTATCTAGATAAGGTTAACTGAGGTGGAAGGACCCACCCTAAGTGTGAGTGGCATCATTCAATGGGCTGTGACCCAGCATGGGTAATAAGAAGAAAGAAAACTGAGCAGCCACATCATCCTCAGCCTCAAGATCCTGCTGCCCTGCCTGGAGCAAAGAGACAAAACAACTCCTTTGTTTATCAAGGTTCTTTTATCAGGTATTTAAGCCATAGCAATGGAAAAAGTAACTGAGTAAAAAAAGGAACGGAAAGGAAAGGAACACGACTGCTCCCAGGTACGGTGGAGGAGAGGGGTTATTGTGGAAATGTGGGAGAGCATAACCAGAGGCAGCGACATCTAGGACAGTCCAGAGTGGACATGATCCTGAGTGGTGTGAGGAGGACGGGGAGGGGAGGGGAGATGGAGAGAGGGAAGCCAGGTGCAGCAACCTGAATGCTTAAAAGACAGAAGAAAGGACCAGGTAAGCATAATGGTTGGATTATTTAGGCAAGGGCAGCTGGGGGAAGGGCAGCCTAGCTCTTTGGGCTGGAGAGTTCAGGGTAAGGGGCTGGGGTATTCCCGCCATGGCCTTGTGACAAGTCGGTACTGAGAGATTCTGGGACCCAACAGTAACTAATAAACTACAGATTATCCTACTAAGGTGGGGCCAAGGACCAAGAATGCCAGGTCCCAATGTTATGGAACCTGTCCTTTGTCCTATGGCATATTCAACTTGAGTAGAAGATTCCCACCACTTCTAGCAATGTCTTACTCTAGATGGCCACTTGTCCTCAACCCATTTCTCTTTAACCCAGTCTCCCCAGATCTGCAGGACAACCCCATTTCTCATGGCAGACAGGATGACCAGGAAGCCCCATTTCTTCATAATACTTTTAAAGAACCCAGCCTGGTGGCATAACAAAGCTAAACATGTCAAGGGACCAGCAGATGGTTTTGTGTAACTAAACAAAGGAATCTGAATCTGTTGCTTTGGATAGGCAGTGAAGGCCTAGCTCCCTGCCAGAGATAATCCACAGAAGGTAAGATAATTTATGTTCCCATGCCCATCTCTCTTTAGATTTTAGTTTTAATTAATTGGGACACCGGAGAGATTTGAAATCTGATTTCCAGCTGAGTATTTCCCCCTGTGGGTCTCCACGATTTTGCAATCTCGGAATAAGAAGAGAAAAAAAAAAAAATTCAGACTGTCATTTGAGATTCTGGAAACAGCAGGATGTTCGTAAGAATGCTAATGTCTCTTTCCTGTGGGTGCCTGGGGGTCAGCTGTGTGTGTTGCTTCTCATACTGTGTTAATCTGGATTCTCCTGGTGGCCACTGCTCTGCGCTGGATGGTAATTTTGCACCTTTTCTCTGTCTCGGCAATGTAGTGGTGACTTTGTCATTTCAAGTTGTTTTCATGAGACAGGATTCCCATTGCCATTTTCCACCGAATCTGTGATGGTCGGAGTTCTCAGTTTAGAGGTTTGGGGTTTCAGCTTTGTTGGGCTGCTCTCACGGACCCATTCTGTATACCGTGGAATGTTAACCAATATCCCTGGCATCTGCTCATGAGATGCCACAGCCAAAACCACCCAACAAATGATGGTAACACCAAATTCCAAACCTTGCCAAATAGCTCACTGAATAGCCATGCAAGGGCTTTGTTGTTCAGAGCTGGGCCAGTTCCTCCGGGTTGTGAACGGCGAATCTGGTCTTACCCAAGATCAGTGTCTGCCTTGAAATCAATCTCCAAGGAACCCTTGTACACAGGAAGCTTCGAGTAGTTCTTGACTGAGGTTTGCGGTCAGGATAAAATGTGAGCAAGGGGCATGGTACCTTTGGTGGGCCATGCCAAGGTGTAGCCCTGAGGAATTAGGCTGTGCAGCAGATCTGGTACAAGAGGTTTATTGGGGGAGGGAAAGTGAAAGTCTTGGAGTGGGGACTTGAAGGAGAGATAGAGGCAGACATGCAGACAGACAGAGAGCAGACAAGCAGACAGACAGAGAGAGGGAACTGGAGAGAGACACAGGAGAGAAGACACTGGTCTTTGTCTTCCTGAGTTTCCTAGATAATCCGGAGGCTGACTGTGTGTGGGGAGTCATTACCTTCAAACCGCAGGATCAGAACATGCAAGAGCATTATTTCAAAAATCTGGAAAGCAAATTTCCGAGGAGCAATGATCGCATGGAAGAAGCTAGAGCAGGCGTTGGGACGGTCAGTATCTCATTACTTCTCAAGCCTGGTCGGGAGAGAGTCTCTTCACATTCCCGTGGGGGAAAGCCAATCCACTCCAGCACTGCATTGCAAATTGAAATTCAGAAAGTATTTGCACTCAGGAGATGCAAACTGGAAATGGTTTTCTCCAGGGTCGATATTCTCCAGGCGGAAGTGGGAAGTGAATAAACATGTTATTTCTTTCTTTCTTTCTTTCTCCTTCCCCTTCCCCTTCCCCTTCCCCTTCCCCTTCCCCTTCCCCCTCCCCCTCCCTTTCCCCTTCCCCCCCCCCCCTCCTCCTCCTCCTCCTCCTCCTCCTCCTCCTTCTTCTAAATAAAGGTTCCTCAGGTCTAGTGCAGCTGCATATTCCATGCTGGATAAGCATCAATGTCAGCCACGGGCCTGCACTGCACCTGGCAGACACAGAATTGATTTTGTATCTTGTCGAGTGTAGGTCAGGGCAGGTGAAGAGGGTTGGCTTTGCTGGGACAGCTGTAGTGGTGTGCACGTGACATGCTCTTACCAGCTTGTTCTTCCTCTGTGACAAAAATTGACTTTTCTTCCACACACCCCCCCCGGGTTCATTAAACCCAGCCGTGGTGTTTGTATCTGGTCTGAGAGGTTTAAAATGTTTTTTGATAGCATCACCTTTGCAAATCTACTGTAAGCTTTGTATAAATGTGAGCCTGAAGGCTGCAATCTTGTGAAAACCACGAGCAATAGCAATCTTCACTGTTAAGACTGGCCTGCTACAGGCAATAGGTACCTCAGACCACCTACGTACAGCAGCATGGATCTTTCATTTACAGAAAGCACAAAACAAACCCTGTGTATTCCATGCATCAAATGATGCCACAGTTTTGCAATATAGTGTGTGTGTGTGTGTGTTTAAAGACCAAAGGCCTTGGGCTAGCCTCATTGGTGGTACAAACATGGCTTTCCTCTTTGCTGCTTCTCCTCAGTGGCATGAACTTTCAAATGGCTTGAACAGTTAGCAGCAACAATAACGATAGAGTAACAATACAGTTGTCTAGATTTTACAGGCAGGAGGACACATGCTCTGTGGAGACGCTGATCATGGTATAATTAGCCATAGATTTTCATGGTGACTTTCAAGTAGTGTTCTTGTTAGCTTTGTCAGCTCGACACAGCCTAGAGTCATCTGAAAGGAAAATCTACACGGAGGAATTATCTCCATCAGATTAGCCTGTGGGTATATCTGTGGGAGATTGTCTTTTCAATTGATATAGGAGAGCCCAGCTTACTATGGGGAGCACTGTCGCCTGGGCAGGAGGTCTTCTAAGAAAGTGTGTTCATTACTTTTCTGTTGCTGTGATAAAAACATCACAATCAAAAGCAACGTATGGGGGAAAGAGTTTATTTTGGCCAACCAGAGACCGTGTGTTCAAATACCCAAGCCTATGTGGAATACTTCATTCTCAAACCAGTATAGGGAGCTAGCTAAGCATGAACACTGAGCAAGCCAGCAAACAGGGCTCCTCCACGGTTCCTTCTGTGCCTCCTTGGCTGTGAGCTCTCTGGTCAGAAGGAGGGTTAGACACACAAAATAGCAGCAGGCCTGCCTGCAGGTTTCTGTCTTGAGTTCCCACCTTGACTGCCTTCAATGATGTCCTACAACCTGGAAAAATAAACTAAATAAACCTGTTTTTCCATGAAGCTAGAAGCAGGTTGTGCAAGCCCTCTGGATTTGCAGACCTTTCCTCTTCTTTAAAACAGGCTACTCTTTTGACTCTGTGTGGTCCCTGATGGGAGCCATGGCAGCCGCAGCATCAAGGCTACATTTTCTTATGAAGTTACCCATAGCAGCCACAGAGGTCCAGGGGAGCTTTATTTTTACACATAATGCATTCTATAGAGGAGGGTGTATGCTTCTCTAGCCTGCAAATACACTGCTTGAGGTGACACAGCCAAAAAGGGACCCAGGCAGGATTCTGACCTGAGCAGTCTGGTTTGGTGCATGCAATCTCACCCCTTGGTCGTGGTACCTCTCCCAGTGAGCCCTGGTTAGAAAATGACCTATGAGGAGTTGCAGAGAGGAAGCGGAAGGAGAGAGTATCTAAAATGAAAAGGGTCTTTTAAAGCAGCCATGGAAGCAGACTGAATGGCAGGTAACCAACCCCAAAGATCCCTAGGACAGAGTGAAGATGAGTGTGATGCACACACCTGGAGCTGGTCCTGCAGGTGGGGCTGGGGGCCGACTCTCAAATTAAGTGCGATGCACATACCTGGAGCTGGTCCTGTAGGCAGGGCTGACTCTCAAGACCTCTTCTGCTCTGAGGTTCTCTGCAGAGGAACTCTGACCAGAGTCAGAGAAATCAAGGGAGAAGATTATCAACAATAAATGGGTGGAGGTCACCACTGAGACATTGGAGCCTTTGAGTTACCACAATGAGCTAGGACGTTGTTGGCAGCTAATAGAAAATGCAGGACTTCCAAACTCTTTATGAAGTTTTGGGAAAATCCTACATTCTAAAGCCTTATTCCGCTCAAACAGCCAAAGCTCCCAACCCACCCCAGAAGACCCACTGGAGGGAGCCCTGCTTGGCTTTGTGTTTGCTAGAATTAAGTGTGTCCTGACTTGTAAATGGTACTGACAAGAGAGAGCCTCTAGGTCCATGACCCAGAGAAAGCTCAATGCAGAACAGTCCTCAATGCCTCCCTGTTTATCAACAGTAACAAATTAGAGCCAGCCCTAATGCTCAGCCATGGGGAAGCAAATGATGATTAATTATCTCCATGAAAGTTCACACAGCTGTACCAAGTAATGGCTAAGGAAACAGCGCTGCATCATGGGAGACTTTGCTGATCCAAAATTCTTTGAAAATATCAAGAAAAGATCACTCGGCTTTGCACGTAGGACTAAGAAGAATCAGCTAAACAAACTCAAAAACTCCTTGGCAGTTGTCAGGCTATTGATTAATTGTTCTGCACGTGTGTGAGTGTGCGTGTGCGTGTGTGTGTGTGTATGTGTGTGTACGTGCACCTCAGCACAGGTATAGAGATCTGAGGATAACCACAAGTATTAGTTCCTGTCTTCACATTGTTGATGTTGGTGACAGTCTCTGTTCACTGATGCGCACTGCAGACTAGCTTCTGGAGATTCTCCTGTCTCTACCTTACATCTCACTGTAGGAGTATAGGATCCTCTGGAAGAACAGCCAGTCCTCTTCACCCCGAGCCATCTCTTCATGCAGCCCCTGGAATTCTGAGTTTAGAGTTTAGGATAGTTGCAAGCAGCCACATGTGTTTATTGAGCAGTGAAATGCAGTGAGTCTGGCTGAGCAACTGAACTTTTATTTTATCTAGTGTTGTTTTCATTAAACAGAAACAGCCAAATGGTTAATGGCTGCTAGATTGGATGGGGAAAAGATTTTATCTCTCTGCATCTTCTCTCTCTGCATCAATGGTTGCTTAGCTTTCCAACAAATTTCTTTACACTTTTAAAATTACATTTATTTGGTGTGTGTGTGCGTGCATTTGTGTGTGTGTGATCGCACATGAGTACATGCCACAGTACATGCATGGAGGTCAGGGACAACTTGTGTGAATCAGTTTTCTCTCTCCATCATGTGGCCTTTGGGCATTGAACATAGGTCTTTTCAAGCTTGGCAGTAAGCACTCTTTCCCACTGAGCTGTCTCATAGTTTTTAGTGAAGAAAATGTAAAGCTATGCTCTATAGACACTTCAATTTGACTCTGATGGGAAATGATATCCACTCTCACTCTGACTCCTAGATGAGTTTACTTTTAGCGTACACTAGCAAGATGGTCTACAGTTATGACACCCCAGCTCAACTCTGGAAAAGGTTTGTAAGAGGGTTTCAGAGAGCATTAAACTCCACATCTCAGACCAACCTCCCTACATGCATTGCTTTGCTTATTCCCAGGGCAAAATGGCAGGAAGTTCTGTGTTTAGTTCACTGATGACTCCACAGGCTTTGCGTGATGAATGGCACAGAGTAGACATTCAAGTAAATGCCTACTGAGTGGAGGGAAGATATTGCTCTTTTAAATTAGTTAACTAGTTAATTTGTGTGTATGTGTGTGTGTGTGTGTTCCTGTGAAGGTCAGAGGTTGATGTTGGGTATCTTCTTCAGTATGAGAGAGAAATAGAGAGCATGGGGGAGCATGTAACATTTAGGGGTTGACTCTCCTTCGAACTTATGGGGTCAGGGTCTCTCTTGTTTCTGTGACTGCACCCCATACTCTACTCAGGGCTAGCTGTTTCTAAGGCTTCTGGTTGGTTCTGCCTCCCCTCTTCTCCTTGGGCATGCTCTGGGCATGCTGGGATTACAGGTGCATGCCACTCCAGCCGGATTTTTAGGGGGGTCTGGGGATTGAGCTCAGGTTGAAAGGCTTGCATGGGTAACAGTTTTACTTGCTAACCCTGATCCTAATCCTAACTTTTACTTGCTAACCCTAACCCTGATCTCCCCAACCCCTCTGCCTGTTATTTGAGACAGGATCTCTCACTCAATCTGGATCTCACCAGTTCAGCTAGGTTGGTTGGCCAGTGAGCTCCAACGAGTCACCACCCCCACCTCCCCAGTGCTGGGGTTGTAGACATTCACTGCTACAACTGGCTCTTTACATGGATGCTGGGTATCTGAGTTCAGATCAAGCTCTTTGTGATTGCAGATCAAGCTCTTTACTGAGTTGGCCATTTTCCCCTAAACCATCTTGATATTGTATGATGATCTTCTTCTCTGTTACCTTAAAAAACATGTTGGATGGTCCTTTTCTTTTCCTTCCTTCCTTCCTTCCTTCCTTCCTTCACTTTTTTTTTTTTGGCTGCAGGCTGGAGCCCAGGTCACCTATCGATAAATAGTTTCTTCCCCCTTCCACCCTCAAAGCCCTGCTTCCTTCCAGTTGGCATTTCTGATTTTCTATCTGTTGTCTGGAATCCTTTGCCCACTGCTCCTGAGCACCATGCTATGTGCTGGCTTCCTCAGGAAGCCTAATGAGGCAGTTGCCATGGTAACTGGGTGACATCCCTGTAGCTGATGCTAATGCCATGGATCCCGAAGCCCCTTGCCTGTTTCTCTCTGTTTGGTAGATTAATAACATTTAAATTAAACGTATTAATTTATTTCATGTCAATTAATTTGTATGTTAAATGGTGTGTCGGCTTCACCTTCCCCCTCCCCCCCAACACTCATTAATTAACTCCAGCCAAATCAGGAGTGCATCCTAGAAGGTGGTGATAGCTTTTAGCAAACTACAATTATGATACTCTGCTCCCATGTAGAAAATAATCAATGTCAAAATAATTGCTTTTTACAGGCCACAGTCAGCTGTCTTGTCAGATAGTTAACTTATAATTATAGCTGGTTGGATTTTTGAAATAAAAAACGTAGCCAAAATATTGGAAAGACAAGGAGTGACTGTTAATATAACATTGTGCGATGCATCCATCCATTTTGTTCAACGGCATCTGCGACTGCACAAGGTTAGCGATAGGAAAGAATCAGGCATGCCAGGGAGTTAATCTGACCTTCGGTTAGAAGGTAACTTTTGCCTTTCTTTATCCTGTCTTTGGTGAGACGGTAGGAAAATTGGTTGCTACCAATGAGACTATGTTGCTGGTATGGTGCACGGGCTGCTAAGTTCCCCAGGAACCTGGCTAGTCTCACGGGAACAGCCCTGTCCACATGGATGGTGAGTGCATACTCGTCTTTCTCCATACTCTGGGATACAATTGTTTATGGTAATGATGTGTGTCTAGAGAACCAGATGTCGGTGATCTCTGCCCCATCTCCAGTCAGTTCATTGCTTCACTCTAACGGAAAGTTAAGCAGAGGGGAGGTTAGTGAATGGGCACAGGTTTACACACATTATCCAGCTTGGAGCTTGGCGTATTGTGTGTGTCAGGGACCTGCTTACATGTAGATCGAGGTCCCCTGTTTAGAGCCTTGTGTTCTTTATGACGGTTAGTGTTAATGGTCAACTTGAAAGAATCTAGAATCACCTGGGACAAGGACATGCCTGTGGAAGATTATTTTGGTTAGGTTAGTTGAGGCGGGAAGACCCATCCACTGTGGACAGCCTTGTTCCTTGGCTGGGATCCTGAAGCATCTAACTGGAGAAAGGAGATTGTAGAGCAGCATACCTTCATCCCTCTCTGCTTCCTGATTGTGGGTATGGCATGAGAAGCTGCTCCAGGCTTCTGCTGTACTCTTCAGCTATGAGCTAGACTTTACCTCTTCTTCCTTAAGTTGCTTTTTTGGGGATATTTTTATTTTATAACAGCAACGGGAAAAGAAAACAAAATGGTTCAGGAGCTTAGACTTGTTCTGTTGTTACTTTTCACCCTCGGGTCCGGCAGGTAGCCGGTCAGTTATGAACAAAGTGCTTCCTACATCTGCCTCTGCATCAGGACTGTGGTGATGGTGGGCAGAGCCAGAGGACTTGCCACCCACAACCTCAGCTGGCTTGGGACTGAAACATGACCAACCCCTTTTTCTTTTGGATGTTTACAGGAATCTCAAACCAAAACAGACTCCGAATTTCTGCTGTTGACAAGAGAGGAGAGCCCTTTGACACTAGATAAAGACTTTTCCTTCCAAACTCAAAATGTTCTGTTTAAAAGTCAGCACCTGAGCTGGGGAGGGAAGGTTGGGAGCTAAAGTGCTAGCCATGAAAGCAGGAGGGCCTGAGCTTGATCCCCAGAATCCATGGAAAAAAGCTAGGTGTGAGAGGGCAGACTAGTTAAACATAGTATGCATGTATGTATGTATGTACTATGTATGTATGTATCTATCTAGTGTGTGTGTGTGTTTGTGTTTGTGTGTGTGTGTGTGTGTGTGTGTGTGTGTGTGTGTGTGTGAGAGAGAGAGAGAGTGTGCTTGTGCCTGCAGCTATCCACAGAGTCTAAAAGGTGTTGAATCTCCTGGAGCTGGAGTTACAGGTAGTTTTGATGTGAGTAGATGGGATCTGAACTCAGGTCCTCTGGAAGACCATTAGGGGTGGTGTACACTTTAAATCTCAGTGCTGGGGAGATAGATCCAGGAAGATCTTCCTGGATGGCTAGCTTCAGCCTGTTAGGTAAGTTCCAGGCCAATAAGAGATCCCGTCTTTAAAAAAAAAACCCAAGGCAGCCAGCATCTGAGGAATGATAGCTGAAGCTGCCCTCTGACCTCTTCATATATGTATACACATATTCATGTGCACTGGTACATGTGTGTATGTGCATGCACACACACACACACACAATGGCTCCTGTCCATGGTTTCCAGAGGTCTGTAAAGGAGGGCAATAAAAACAACACACATAGTCAGTCCAGTCAACTAATTTTCCTTGAGTATCATGGCCTCCTGCCCTGCTTGGACAGATGGAACTTTATGGGCAGACTAAAGCATTGGGACTCCACAAATTCCTAAGGATTTAAGAACAGGTGCTAAAACAAAATGACTTTGTAAGTCTAACAAGTCGGGGGGGGGGGGAAACAAGCCCCATTACAGGTGCAGGCAAAGGAAATTTACAATCTCCTTTACCCAACAGCTATGTCTCTTGACCTGGCAGACTGTGAGCATTTAATGAGTGTTTATTTTAAGGTCCCGAATTTCTTTATGTCTTTAAACAAACCTCTAATCTACTTTATGTCCACCATTTCTCTCGGTGATAGATACGATTTACCTTCCTGCTTCCAAGCTAGACCACAAGTGTGTCAAGATGCCATTGTAGAGCTTCCAGCAGCCAGTAGGTGTGTCGCACCATAGACCTAACATTTGAAAGACCTAAGTCCTAGTCATGTAGTGGATCATTGTGCTTACTGGGCATTCAGGCCACCAGATTGGACTTGGAGACCATGATGGGTGTTTTCAAACAATGTGTGCATGGCAAAGCTCAGGACAAGATGGCTCAGTGGGTACAGGCAGTCACTGCCAAGCCTGACAACCTGAGTGTGATCACCAGGAGAAAACCAACTCTCACAATTTGCCCTCCGACTTCCACACATGTATCCCAGCGCACTTACACTGGTACACACGCCCTCTCTCCCCCATTCACACTTCCACATAGAAGAAATAAAAAATATAATAAAAAATAACCAAGGGAACTGACTTCCATAGGCACTGTATTCATATAGTTCTCTGTAAATGCTTGACTGGTAGCACAGGCAGGATTCCCAGAACAAATAATTCCTGTCTTCTTCCCTCATCATGAGGATTCATGAGCTAATTCCTACAGAGTAGCTTGCCACGTTGAAGAAGGATGCTTAACGGGGACATTGCTGGCAACCACTACAGAGGTAACTCATTGTCCCATGGAGACAGAGAACAGGGCTCTTTGGTACAGAGGCCCTCAGGGGAAGTTGTTGCTTCTGTCTCATCTTATTATCAAGGGAAATGAAAAGATCCATTTTAGGATGGCTCTGCTCCCTCCCACAAACAAAAGGCAGAAAGCCCCTTCTGCCCCTATTCAGTTCTGTGGCTGGCTAGATCTTTGCCGCGGGATTTGAAAATAATGGGAGTTAGGTTGTCATAGCAACACACCCCGTGTGTCGTGTGTCGTGCTGACTCTGTGGTTGACTCTTCCATGCTACTTGTATCTTAAGAAATGCTCAAAGTTTCTTGACGCTCTGCTTCAAGGATGTGAGAGCTGACAGTCCCATTCTGACTGACAGGCAGCAGGCTTGCCTTCTGGCCTGCATCACAGTGCGTGGAGTAGAGTTGTCGAGTCCCTGCGTTGGGAGAAAAATCTAAAAAGTCAAATCTTCTCATTTAACAAAACCATCTTGGCATCTTATGTCTGCCTGAAGCACCAGGGCAAACTTTTTATACCCAAAGTCTGTTCCCATTTTTTTTTCTTTTTGCCTTGTTTCACCTATTTGGTTGTCCTTGATACTTGGCTCTCCCCTTACGCCGCTTTTCCTGGGGTCACCTGTCCAGACATCATCACCCCATCTTTCAGACTCCTGACTCTTCTTCAGCTTCTGCTCTCCCATCTGTCTGACGGTCACAGTTCTCTTGTTTCTGTGACAGTAAGCAATGGTCACTGCATACAGCTATGGTGGACATGCTTCCAAATCCACAAGTTAACAGATTAAGCATCAATGTCACCCTGGTGACACGGCGGTAATAGTCCTTGCATCTTTGGCATATAGATGAGGAAACTGAGCCATAGTGGTCAGGTGACTTGATCAAGGTCACATGAGTAGAGACAGCAATTAGGGTTGAAATTTAAGCTGGCTGACCCAGAGCCCATCTTATTTCTACTGGTCTATAGAACATTCCAGCCCCGTTCACCACACCCAAGAACCCTCTACTGTCAAGTTGAAATCAGCCCTAGGCAGGCATACACGACTCTAGGCCACTTCAATTCGATCTGTACACAGATATTAGAGAAGCTGCATGAGTCTATCCATTGATATCACTGTCTCTCAACCAGCCTCAGATCCTGTGCTGTCCCCTTGTGCTTTCAAGGACATACACTGGCTCCCTAACACATCCAGAACACGGCTGGGCTCTCGCCTTTGCCCTCAACCCTGTTGGAACTGAAGGCTAGTGGAGCTGATCTCGGTAAGGGTGAGAACTGACATTGCCTAAGCTGTCACCGCCTGCCTGGTGCACAGCAGGGACCATCTCATGGGATCCTGTGTGAGTGTGAGTGTGTGTGTGTGTGTGTGTGTGTGTGTGACCCTAGAAACAGCTTCAGGTGTCATTCCTCAAGAGCTGTCTACCTTGCTTTTGAGACTGGATTTCTCCCTGGTACCCAGGGCTCTCTGATTAAGCCAGGCTAGCTGGCCAGTGAGTCTCGGGGATCCTCCTGTCTCCAACTCCCTAGCTCTGGGATTTACAAATACACATTGCCACAAGGAGCTATTTTTATATTTGTTCTTGGGGTTGAACTCTGGACCTCATGCTTACATGGTGAACACTTTGCTTGCTGAGCTAACCCCCTAGTTCAGCTTTTGATCAGAGTAAGGGCAAGAGCTGACATTTTCTATGTGTGGATGGGGTGTCTGATAGGTGTCAGGGATTCTCTCATAGAAGCCATGCAACCTGAGCAAAGGGCATGGTGTCCTTGGACTACAGAGGCTCAGCTCCTAAGCCACCCCTGGTTGCTTGGCTGTCTGTGTCCTAGGAGCATGTAGCACTCTGCAGTCTCCCCAAGGGTTATGCTGCCCCTCCCCCCACTTTTAGCCCTTGTTCTATTCCTGTTTCTGTCTCTGCCTAACCCTAACTGGCACATATAAATGTTTGTTGAGTGACTGGAAGAACTTCACAGGAGATTCTGCATTATTCAGAAGGCATTGTCGCTGCTGTTGTGGCAGGGAAGAGAGGAGCGATGTGAAACAGGACAAAGTCAGCAGAGAAGCTGCTAAGGGCTTGACAACAACGAGTGTGGGAGGAGGAGCAGGACTGGTGGGCAGGGACAGCTCGTGGGAATCGCAGGTAATACATGGGTTTATTGCCAGCCTAAGAGGTGGAAGAAGAGCTGCTGTGTCCGAGTCAGGCCAGGAGGCTTGTGCAAGCCACAGTCCTGGGTGTCCCTGGAAGCTTCTAGAGACAATGCGGGCATGGGTGCTGAGGACTTGCTTCCTTGTTCACGCACACTCTGAGTTGCAGTCATCCTCCTTTCTGGCTTCCCTGGAGCTGGTGACAAGACTCTAAGGCAGCCTATGGCAACACCTTGCTGAAGAATGTGGGTTCATCCTGAGCTGTGAAGAGCCCCTTGGAGGTGGCTGCTTGTGTCATCTCATCCTGTCTTTGTAGTGGGGTAGGAATGCAGTTCTAGGACACCTGGCCCTCCTCTTGTCTCAGCTTTCGTGAAGTCCAGTTCGCCTGCACAATGGCCACCTGGAAGCCTGTGCTGAGCAGAGGGAGCAGAATCGAATTCCTGACTTGGCAGAGAGATTTTTGCCTCTCTTCCCTTCTCTCACACAGGGGAGAGATCTGCAAAGTTTATGAAGAAAAAGCAATTTGGCTCTCTGTTGACCCACCTTTCCTTCAGCCAAGCTACGTGTTGGTGCTGCCTTCTAGGCCAGACGGGACCATCCAAGATCCAAATGCCCTTTTGAAATCACCTGCCTGGAAGAAGGAGAAGCAAATCTGTTGATTCTGATTCTGCATCTTTGACCTCCGAATCCTTGTCCCAGGGATACCATCTGACTGTAATTCTATTCTGAGAGTAGTAGACAGAGGATCCTTTGGGCATTGATTTTTATCAGTCAGTCTGCTGCAGGTGGCTGAGTGTATATCACAAAGCTAGACCTGGAATCCAGGAAGAAGAAACACTCATACTCCTAAGCCACCCTAGATATAGGAAGAGACCAGTGATGTTTCCTCTTAGCTAATCTTTCCAATTTTCCTGCCCCAGCCCCCGAATCTTTGAAAGGACTTTTCCAGGGTCCCCAGGAGACAGTCTCCCAGCATGGCTGCTCACAAGAGAATACGGGTTAAGTGTTGAATTGTTAATTCCAATATGGCACCATTAAGGGAAGTAATTTCTTTCTCATGTAGCCAAATTGGATTAATTATGCTCATGGGGAGTTTTCTTAACAAAGAACAGGATTCAAAGGTGCCACATTGGGTCACAGGAAATTTGGTTCTTTTTATTGCTTCTGAACAAAACGTTTGCCATTTACATGCTGAATGAAGTGGGCCGGTTTGAACATTCTCAAGGCCATTAGTGTTGGAGATGGGATTTTGAATATTTGTTTCCCCTAGATGATACATAGAATGCCATAGATGATCACAGGCAAAATTAAAGCATGCCCAGAGGAGCTGGGGAGTTGAAACCATGGGTAAAGTGCTGACCAAGTGTACATGAGGGTCCAGGTTCAGCTGCCAGAACCCCTATAAAAGCTAAGTGTGACAGCATGCATCTGTAACCCCAGTTCAGAGGAGGCAGAGACAGGAGGATCCACAGGGCTTGCGGGCTGGCCAGTCTAAGTGAGTTGGTCAGCCCAGGTTCAGTTAGAGACACTGTGATGATTAGTTTTAGTTGCCAACGTGATTCAATCTGGAATCACTGGGAAGAGAGTTTCAGTGAGGGGCTGCCTAGATTGAGTTGGCCTGGGGGTTATCTATCTGTGCGGGATTGTGTTGACTGCCTGGACTGATGTGGGAAGACCCAGCGAATGTGGGTGGCACCATTCCCTGGCTTTGGACCTGGAAGGTCTAAGTGTGGAGAAGACTGTCTGAGTACTAAACACCCATGTGCTCACTTTCTCTCTGCTCTTGACTATGTGATGTGACTGGCAAATTTAGTTTCCACTTTCCTGACTTCTCTGAAATGATACATTGCACCCTGGAATTGTGAGCTAAAATACAACCCTGCCCCCCCTCCCCCACCCACCCCGAGTCAAGTTTTTACAGGGTCCTTTTCTTTTCAAATTACAGCAACAGACCTTAAACTTTGACAGACCCTGTTTCAAAAAATTAGGTAGAGAGCAACTGAGGAAGAAGACATCTAACATCCATCCCTGGTCTACTTATGCATAGATGGACAGACACATAAAGAAGAAAACAGCCAGAATACAGCTCTGGCCTACTTATGCGCAGACAGACAGAGAGAAACACACTACAAAACACAGACATATACACATATATACACACACATCACAACACACACACACACACAAAACACAGATACATACACCAAAGGTGCATTTAGCACCAGATCAGAATGCATAGTGAGCTCAGTCGATGGATGAAATGTTGGCCTAATCCTTGAAATTAAGGGAGGAGGCAGGCTCACAGGCATTTCTTCACTCATATATGACAGAGGTGGTAGTCCCTGAAGGTAACTGGATTTTCAGAGCAAACAGATGGCACTTATGGACAGGTGAGGGTGATGGGAAGGGGCCCTGATCTCCAAGCTCAGAAGAATGGCAAAGCAAGACCTTTGTTAGATATGTTTTCAGATGAGAGAAGCCAAGGAGCAAGCCCAGCGGCATCATGTCTGGCATGCCCTTTTCCTGGCACAATCTAGCTTCTCTTTACTTTGCAGTGACATGAGGAGTCAGAATCACCCTGACTCCAACTGCACATAATCTGATGGAAGGGGCTGACGGCCAATAAGACAGCTGGGCTGCAAGGAGATGAGACAGGCTGTGGCTTCAGGGTGAGGCTGCATCACAATTGGGGTCTCCAGACCATTTGAAGATGTACTGTCTCCTTAAAGGTAAAGGAGTACAGTTTTCATACTGCAGGACATCACAAGGGGCTCCCAGATTGAGGAATGCTCCACTGCTCCTTGGGTGCCCACAGTAGAAAGTGATGCCTTCTCCACCCAAGTGAGGATGTGCTTGGGTGAAAGAAACCTCTTCCTGTTCTCACAGGCCTCTGGGGACCCTTCAAGCCACTTGATACCACAGTTGGAGTTCCCTGCATTGTGTCTCTCTAGTCTCGTACATCTTTGGGGGACAAAACCAACCTCCATTGTATTTGCTGATGGATAGCATAAAACCATTTCCTGGGAGCATCTCTCAGCAGATTCAGCTTTGGGTATCTGAGGTCAACTTTGGCTGGAGAAGATTCTCCATGACTCCGGGAAAGGCTTCCTGGAGGGATTCTTTTGTGGGGCGTGAAGCATGGTGAGAAGTTTCCTAGGTACACCATAGATGTCAGGAGCATCCCTGGCAGTGCTAACAGTAGACAGGGAAGAGAATAGGCACAGGGGTGGAATTGTGAGAGGGCCTAGGAGCAGAAGAAGCTGAGAAGGAGACAGGCTTGCTTGTTAATTGGTATGGCCTCAAAAGTGAGACGCAGAAGGGCTTTGGTGGTTCAGGGAGGCTAAGACTTGCATTAGAAGAAACAAGCCCTGCTCCAGAGGCCACAGTGTGCAGCTGCTGACAGCTTTAATTCAGGCAGCTGGTGAGGGCCACCTCTTCATGTTCTGCCCACATTCATTATTGTATTGATATTCCATGCGCAGACAAGTGCTCATTCTTGTTTGTTTTTTTCTCTTTCTTCACAATAGCCTCAAATCTACATGCTGGACTCTTTTAGAGAAACTTAGACATGTAGAAAACATAGTAAAAGAAATGTTTGGGTGGGATCCAGGCCCCCCATCCTTCAGAGGTAAGTAGTGGTTGTTTTCTGGGGTACACTTTTACCACACGTCTAGATTCTAAGCAACAAACTAGATTAGAAACTATAGGTAAATTTTAAAGCCCGTTCTTTTTCCTATCAAGACTACCAGACACTGTTCATCACACCCCTACATCCTTTTCTGTAGCCCTACTTTGAATGACTATGTGGTAGGCCTTTGTTAAAGCTCAGGGGCCATGTATTTATCCAGGTGGCTGTTATTAGCCCTTCAGCTTACAGGACTGCCTGCCATCTCTCCTTCTACCTCATCCAAGCTCATTCAAATCCATCCTCTGCTGGTGCCCAGACCACAGAGAAGACACCACACTGCCACTTGTCCGAAGCTATCTTCGTGTTCAGTTCTCTCTTAGCTCTGCTCATTGGTCAGTGAGGGGCTAGAGACAAAATTTGGAGTTTCTGAGACCTGATGCATATCTTAGATGCTGAAGCAGTGACCACAGCTTGGCTGGAGAAGAGAAAAAGCCATCGATGTCTGAGTGCTCCTTCCAACCACAATAAGGAAGCAAGTCACCAGCTTGCGGCAAATGTGGCTTGGTGGCAGCCTGGCACCACCAACAAGCCACTGACATTGTGAATAAATGAGGACATGTGTGCCCTGTGTGTGTACACTCTGAAACTCTGAGGACAAGAAACACACTGCTCAATGATGGACTTGAAAGTCCGACATCTATGTGGCCCGCAGGGAGAAGCCTTCAAAGGAGACCCTACAAGAAGAATGAGGGATAAAGATGTTCATATGTTCTTTCAAGCATTTGTCTGTTCATCTATCTCTACAGCCATCCTCCAGCTCATCTTTCCACTGACCTACCGATCTATCGTTCATCCACTGTCTACTGACCCACCCATTTGTCTACCTACTCACCCACCCATCCACCTTCCAACTCATCTACCTGGGTACCCACTTACTCATCCACTTCATCGAGCTATCTACCTAGTCATCTATCCAGCCACCTCCCCACTTACCCATCTAGGTACCCATCTGACCTCTGCCCACCTTCCTACTCATTTATCCGCCTGTCCACTTATCAGTCCACTCTCTATCTACCCACCCTCCATTTCATTCATCTATCCCATCCATCTGTCCGTCTTCCCACATTTTCCTCAACCATCCACCCATCTACCCATCATTCCACTCATCTATTTATCTATCTATGCATCCATCTACCTATCCAGCAATCCGTCCATCAACCCTCTGACTTTCCCATCGTCTATCCATCATCCATCCATCAATTCACTCATCCATCCACCTACCTATCAATCCATCCACCCATATATTTACCCACCTACCTTCCCATCATCTATCTACCTATCCACTCAACAATCCAGTTATCCATTCATCTACCTACTTATCCATCCATCCATCCATCCATCCATCCATCCATCCATCTACACAGACATATACTTGTCCATTTAGCCATCTAGGGACTTAGGCATTCATTTAACAAGACGTATTTATCATTTACTATATGCAATCTATTTTGGGCACTTAGGACACTCAGTGAATAGCAGTGACAAAAATCCTTGATCGTGAAGCTTGTCTCTAGCAAGGAGAAACAGGCAACACACTGTGAACACAGCAAATAAGTTATGTAGTGTTTAGAAGACATTAAGGAGCAAGGGCAAAAGCAGAGGAGGGGGTGGAAGGCTGGAGGTTAGAGTAGAGGGAATGCAATGGTTAACTTCTGTATTACCATGGCTGCATTTAGAATCACTATGGCAACACTCTCTGGGTGTTACATTATGAAGATTGCGTGTTTAACGGAAGTGGAAAGATTCATCCTGACTATGGCAGCCCTGTGGGTGCAATTGGTAGCTCTTTGATGAAAAAAAAAAGGTGAAAAGCCATCTGAAAGTCAGTGCTCATCTCTCTCTGTTCCCTGACTGTGGATTCGGCATGACCGGCTGCCTCATGTTCCCGTGGTCTTCCCTTCCCCCAGTTCCTCAAACAGAACCAAATCAAACTCAGAGTGACCAGAAACAACACAACATGGTGGTGTCTTAGGCAGATGGGGGAAGGCAGACAACATAGAGAAATGAATTAATGAATTCTGGAATGAGGGAACAAAGGAGTGGCCATGTGGATATTTGTGGAGAAAGAAAGTCAGGTGAAGACTCTCAGTGAGAACCTCTGACTATTTAAGGAAGAGTACTTAAACCAGGTGACCTCAGTCACGTGATCTATGGGAACCACGAAGACACCAAGGTGTAAGGACCAGGTTCAGGTCATCCCACTTTCAAAATACCTTTTTGCAACTGGGTCATGAGAATGGGACACTGAGTGCCGAATGCCCATCTTAAACACCAGCACCTTCATTCCTGGACTCCACCAAAGAGTTAGAAGAGTGCTCCAGCTTTGGAGGGACCAGGAATCTACAGTAAGAAGCAATGCAAGGTAAAAGTGGTGCTGTGAAGGTCACAAGTGGATTTGGGCTTACATCTCCTTCACTTATATTAACAAAATGCTCAGCTTTATTGTCTGTAGAAGTGAGGCCAAGAAGCCACTTGAGAATAGTGTGTTTGCTTGCAGGAAAGGAGCTCCCCTATCTTCAGACAAGATGGAGAGCTTTAGGGTGGGGGATAAGACCACTTAGGGTTCCCTCTTTTACATCTGCTTGTTGATCTCACTCGAACTACCTAGATTACAGGAAAGACCACACCAGCTCATACAAGAATTGGAAGGGGGCTAGCAAGATGCCAAGGGTCATTGTCGGTGTCTCTGTTACAGATAAGGCTTTGAGTTCAGCTCTGAGCTGGCCCCGATATTTAGCAATGCAAGATGGCCACCTAACCTAGTAACAGCCTTTGAGTGACAGCTAAACACTCTTTGCTGAAAGTCACCCAGGGACTCAAATGGTGAATAGCTTCCATCTTCAAATCTTGAAGTCAAAACGATTATTTACACAGTATGGCCCAGCATCAGTTGGCACGTACACATTTTGCTAATTGATTAATGCTAACTTCCACACGTTTTCTTAATCAATACAAACAGCCTTGTATTATTGTATCCTTGGAGATACAGATCAAACCTTCATGCCAGTACATTCAGCAGGCTGGGCGACCTTTCCAGCTCTCTTCTCCACAGGGGAATGGAGTGCAGATAACCGTGGATTGTCAAGATTTTTCTACACTGTGGTGCGTGCCTGTTTCCAATCAATTGGGACAGACAAGCTTGTACTGCAGATTTATTTCAAAATCAAATTGCTGCCAGCCATGCCGATGGTGTGTAACACCTCTAGCCTGGGGATTTTTTTTCTTTTTAATGTAAACGTTTTGTGAATATCTGGCTGAACCTGGAAGAGTAAGTGAGATAGGAGAGAGAGAGGGACACATAAGCAAGAGAAGGGAGGGGGAGGGGAGGGGAGGAGGAGGGAGGGGAGGAGGAGGAGGAAGAAGAGGAGGAAGGGAGGAATGGGAGAGACAAGACAGACAGATATTTTTTCTTTTCTGCTTGTGATGTTGTGAACTGGAGAGAGATTTTGTTTTTACCTAGATGACGAAGGCTATAAACTCAAACCTGAATAATTTCTACTAAATGAATGGGCCCCCACCCATGCTATATCACTTATATCTGACCTTTTCAATTTGGAAATAGCTGAGTTGAGAAAAGGAGAGGCCAGGGTGGAGGAGGTAGAAGGCATGCCAGCCAGGGAGTCTTCCAGGCCCTTTCTGAGTGGCCGGGTGTGTAACAAAGGGGCTCTGTGTAACAGAGCAGATACCAATGGGCTTAAAAGCCCGGACCAGTTTCCTCAGAAAGCCTTGCTGTTCTTGCTCAGTTTAAATAATGCATTCTTTCAACATGTAAGGGAGTTCATGTCATTGAAAATCAAGGTGCATCTTTAAAGGAAAGAGCTAGAGAGATGGCCCAGTGGGTAAAGGTGCCTGTTACCAAGACCGATGACTTGAGATGCATCCTTAGGACCCACATGGTGGAAGAAGAGTTGTCCTCTGATCTCTACATGCCTACTGTGGCAAGTATAAACACACACACACACACACACACACACACACACACACACAATTAATTAGTATAATGAAAATCAAGTACAAACAAAGCTATTTTAAGTTTTTGAGATGGTTTTTAATTTTCCATGAAGTAATACGCTTCTGGACTTTGAACATTTGGCCCCTGGGGTAAGACTTCTCTCAGCAGCCAGAGATTGTCCCCTCTGCACACCTGTCCCCCCCCCCCCCCCCCAGATCTACTGCTTTTGAATTCTTCCTGCTGCTCCCTCCAGAAAGATCCTCTTAGGTAACATCTGACGCTCTCCTCTTACATGAAGGCAATTCCCTCCGACTTTCTTGTGCTCCACTTTCCCTTCACCCTGTGCTCTCCACCATCTAATTCTGCATATTGCTGGAATTATTGTTGTTTGCATTGTTATTATGGCTATGCAAATATTGTTTATTGCTGATCCTGGGAGTATGTAATGATTATGCAGCAAAGATTACATTTTCTTTCTGTTCAACTTGCTAATAATAAAATCTTCATGTTCTCCTTCCTTGTCCCCCCCCCAATCTTTCTCTTAGTCTTTCAGTAGTCTCCAAGGCTTTCTAGAATGCCTCTCGATGCAGTTTCCACTCAGCCACACCTGTGAGATAATCTACCTGGCCCACTTCTTTCTCCTCTCCTCTGTCTACTACAGCCATCTCTCTGGTCCTCCTCTGGTCTAGTTGCTTTCTAAGCTGCTAAATGGAATTCAACTGGGGATTCCCCTCCTTTGTTCTGGAATTTTCCATTCCATTGTGCTGGATTTCTGGTTTTCCTTGACTTTCATTTTCCTTAGTTCTTTGCCTCAGCTGCTCCATCCCAGTCTTTTCTTGAGATGACCTACAGAGAGTACATTCAGGTGTGACTGTCAAAGAGCAGCATTATTGATAACTGGACCAGGAGACATACCCAACAGCTTCCATGTATCCATGGGAAGACACTGGTCTAGGAGGAACAGAAACTCACCAGAGGACAAACTGATGTGAGACCAGAAAGGCAAACACTCAGAACTCAGACTGCCTGGGTTCAAGTCCAACCTCTGTCACTGGATGCAAAGCCACAAGGAGATTGTCACTTCTACATCTTTCTGATGGATTTGTTCTTAATTTTGAGCTCTAGTAACATTTGTTCTGTTTCCATCTGAGATGGATTTTTTTTTTTTACAGTAATTTTTTATCTGTTAAAAGACTGTGTCATATGGAAGATAATTCTTTGAGAACCTGTAGCAGATAGAAGATTCCTGGGGTGAATAACCTAATCAGTGGAAGGTATGAAATTAAATACTGTATTTGCAAGTCACTTAGACATTACCTGACACTTGGAATGTTAAAGAGACATTTCCAGTTACTTTGAGTGATTAGCTGAAAACAGACCCCAGGTTATCATTCCTGGTTAGTTTTAATCTTCAGTGTGACACAATCTATACTTAAGTAGGAAGAGAGTCTCAGTGAGGAGGGATTTCGTACATTGGTTTGGCTTGTGGGTATATCTGTAGGCATTTGTGTTAAGTTAATTGGTGTAGGAAGTTCCAACTCCACTATGGGCAGCACCATTCCCTAGGCAGGAGTCCTGCCTGAACTAAGTGTGGAGACATCAATCTAAACAAAAAACAAACAAACAAACATTCATGCATGTATTCTTCTCTCTCTGTTCTTGACTGTGGGTATGATGTGACTAGCTGTCTGAAGTTCTTGCTTTGACTTCTGCATAAGTACCCAGCATTATAAGCAGAAATAAATTCCTTTCTCCCCCAAGTTGTTTTTGCCATGGTGGTGGTTTTTTGTTTGTTTGTTTGTTTGTTTTAAATCATAACAACAGAAGTAAAAGTAGAACATGTACTCATGCTCCCTAGCTCCAATCTGATGCACTTTCAGGGAGCTCACCTACAGTAGGATGTATGTAGATGTGGCCTCACAGAGGTTTCTTATGGAATTTGTCACTTTCAAGTTTTAATTTCTCCTTTCGTACTGTTTCTTACTCACAGATAGGTGTGATCTGAAACTGGACATAGACAGGGAGATGTCAGTGTAGTTCAACTCCATAGGGCAGGGAATAGGCAAAGACTGCTTGCTGTCATATCATTCTCTCCAGAGAAGCACTTTTTATATGGCTTCTCCGAAAAGTGGTTTCTGTCAGCTAGTTGGAAATTACCAACAATTTGATGAGAAATGTAATAGGCGCCACGGATGGAGAGTTCCCCTAATGATGGCCAAGAAGCTGCAGCATCTTCTGTGGCTTCCTCCAGAATCATCTTCCATCTGACACCTTCTCTCACCAAATGAAAAATTAATTAAAACCTCCCATCCAGATGCAGCCAGAATACACATTCTTGAAGACCCAAGTAAGGACAATTCATCCAAAGGATGTATAGGAAAGGGTGCCTTTTGTGATTTTTATACCTACATTTATTGTTTCAGAGTTAGGCAGGAATATACACACATGTATTTCTTTATTACCAAAGCAAAGATAAAGTAACAAATAAAGGAGACCAGAACCTCAGGGGTTTACCAGTGTGACCTGAATACATCATGTGTTCCCTTGTGTCTGCTGCCTTTGACATGGAGCAGAAGCCATGTCTCTTCTTGCTTGGCATGTGACTTGCAGAGATCACTGTTGACAGATGCTTTGGGCAGATGCTGTGGGAAGCCCATAGGCAGCTGCCACACAGTGATTATATTAGACATTGGGTTTATTGAGTGAGAGATCCATGCCCAGCTGTCCTCCTCCTCCTCTTCTTCCTCCTCCTCCTCTTCTTCTTCCTCACCTGCACTTGCTGAAGCTTCCTGAAAAATGATATGCCTAGGCTCTGGCTTGTCTTAGGCCGCCTAGCCATAGGACCCATGTTTGTGATTGGCAGCCTTATGAACCACACTGCTTAGTTTCTGGCTGATGTTAACCACATTGGTCACTTTGCAGGGAAATGGGTGAGAAGACCTGAAAGAGATCTTAACATCTTATGGGTGGAACTTGGGCTGGGATTGAGATGTCTGGGCCTTTTGAAGCTAAATCTCTGTCCTTTGGGTCTTCTTTGTTTGTCTGCTTGTCTGTCTACCCATCTGCCCATCCATTCATCTGTTCACCTAACCTTTGTATGTGTCTATGTGTTTGCACAGGTTTGCATGTGTGTGTTCATGTGCGTGTGCATGTGTGCATATGTACATAGGTAGTACGTGGAGATCATTGAACATCCATGGGTGTCATTTCTCAGTCACTATCTTACTGTTTTCTGAGAAAAGGTCTCTCAGTAGCCTGGATTATGCTTGCTGACAAATAGGTTATGCTTGCTGACCAGTGGGAGCCAGAGATCTGCCTGTTTCTGCATTTCCAGAGCTGGGATTACAAGTACCTGCCTCTGTTTCAAGCTTTTCATGTGGATTCTGACTTATCAAAGTCAGGCCTTCATGCTTGTGTGGCAAGAATGTCGCCAACTGAGCTAACCCCTTAGCATATGCCTGGATTTTTACATTTCTTCTGGTGACCAAACTCATGTTCTCCTGCTTGCAAGTGCTTTATCTACTGCCCCCTCCCCCAATTTGTTCTTATTTTATATGTATGTGTGTTTTGTCTGCATGTATGTTTTGCACCACGAATATTGAATCCCCTGGAGCTGGAGCTAAATATGGTTGTGAACTGCCATGTGGATGCTTGGAATTGATCCTGGGTCCTCTGGAAAAGCAGCCAGTGCCATTATCCACTGAGTCATCTCTCTAGCCCCTCGCCTATCTTTTATTTTTAAAGTAATTCTCATCAGTTCCCAATAAACAATTCTGTCCCGCGCTACCGTCTCGCCAGCAAGAACAACGCGGCACACAAAGGATCCTTCTGCAGTAAAGCTTTAATGCATCTTGAGAGGGAGAGCATAAGCTTGCCACGAGTGGAGACCCCGAACAACAGAATGCCCGTCCCTTATATAGGTCACAGCGCTTGCCTGGGACATGGAGCTTCCCCATTGGCTCCTGCACATCAGGCCAGATGCCGCCACGAGAGAGGCTGAGACTCTGAGGTGGAAAATTACCAGGTACATGCACACTAGCCTGTTTACAACTTGTCCTTGGCCGGATGTAGGCGCCATCTTGTAATGGCGAATGTGGGTGCGACTCGGGCGGCTCCCCACACAATTCTAGCTGAATGATTCCAGTAGAATCAAAAGTTGATGCTCTTCCCTGTAGGAGCCTGGTCCAGGAAACTACCATCACTCTGCCTTTATGAGAAAAGCATAGGAGAGTGCCAACCCAGTGTAGTCAGTCACTCACTGAGACACTCTTTCCAAGTATCTTTGGTAGGATTCTAATGTTGTGATAAACAGCGTGACCAAAAGTAACCAGGGGAGGAGAGGATTTATTACATCATATATTTCAATGAAGTGGAAACTTAAGGGTCCCTGGGAAAGTCAGTTGTGTTCGATGGTGTTTTTCTGGGGCAAACATGTAAAGGAACATTGTGCTGAAGCAGACACAGGAGAACGGATGTTTTGCTAAAGCAAGCGTGTGAAAGGACTCGTGATGAAGGATTCTTTGCTAATAGCACACATGTATTAGTCCGCCTTACACTGCATAGTTGAGCTCCATGTGTCAGGACTCCATAGAGAGAAATGCACCAAAAAACTTCTGGTTGTGGACTGTGGCTTTTTTTTTTTTGCCACTTCCGAAAACTCAGGTTGATTGGCAGAGTGATGTCAGCTGAGACAGACACACATGTTAAGGCAAGACCAGAGGAAGACATGTGACGTTTGATGGTATAAATAGGACTTGAGGGACAGTGGAGAAAGCAGAGCTTAGCTTGCTTAGAGAGCTAGCTGTGCAATGCTAATTTGTCTTGTGTCTTTGCTGATCTTCCCTGAGAAAGGCACAGTTAAGAACTTCTCCTGGCATTCCTGTTGACTTTGGTCCCTCCTGCTGACTCCTAGAGAGCTAGCTGTGCAATGCTAATTTGTCTTGTGTCTTTGCTGATCTTCCCTGAGAAAGGCACAGTTAAGAACTTCTCCTGGCATTCCTGTTGACTTTGGTCCCTCCTGCTGACTCGTGTTGAGGCTGAGGCCTAGCTGTTTCTGCCACTCCTGCCGATTCCTGTTTGCTATCCCGGCTCTACCAAACTGGACTAATGGTGTATCTGTGAAGTGTTTGTGAGTGGATTGAGCTACTGCTGCTGACCTGTGAACTGGACTGATGATTTTCAGACAACACAGATGGAATTGCTCCAAAGAACTATGTCTAAACAGGTCCACTTCTCCCGTATCCTTTCTTTCCCACTACCTCTGGTGGGTGGTGGGCTAGAAGGGAGGTTAAAGTGTGTAAGAACCATCATCAAAAATAGGCACTGAAAGAGTTAAAGTTACATTTCCAGGTAACAGTTCATCACTGAGGGAAGTCAGGGCAGGACCTCAAGCAGGCTAGGGTCCTAGAGACAGAAGTGATGCAGAGGCCATGGAGGGGTGCTGCTGATTGGCTTACTCCTTGTTAGCCTGTTTCCTATACACTCCAGGCCTACCTATCCTGGGATGGCACCACCCACAATAGACTGGGCCCAACCACATCAATCACTAATTAAGAAAGTGCTCCTCAGGCCTATCTGGTGTGGACATTTTTTCAGTTGAGATTGCCTCTTCCCAAGCGACTCTAGTTTATGTCAAGTGAACATAAAACTAGCCAAGTAGTTGTAGGTTCTATCACATTAAAGAATAAAATGAACCATCTCAGAGGGTGACCTAGGGTCTGACTTTAGCTAATCACTTACAGTTGGCCACAGTCATGAGAGAAAGGTTCTCCATGGGAAGTGACAATTTTATACACCACAAAGCAAAGCTCAGAGTCCTCTGTTTCAATGTAGCTGGGAGAGAGGATGCCTAAGAATGATCACCATTTACTGGGTGTGGTCTGATCCTAGCTTCCTCTCTTCCTGGGGTTCACGGCACAAGGACAAGTCATATGCTCTGAACAAGGAAGTCGTTCCTTCTCAAGTACTTTTCAAAAGCTACATTTACAGTCCATGGACTGGAGTGTCAGTTTCTCTATCCAGGATCTTCCAACTGTTTCCCACACCCTATTGCTACCCAGAACACATATTTGTATCTGCCTCCTGGGGGCAGGGCAACCAGGGAGCTGAGTTCCCCCTGACCCTGAACTCCAGCAGGGAGTTTGACATGAAATGCCCATGACAATTATCCACCATTTACACACTCTGCTCTTTGCAAAGCCATCAACCTTTCCTGGCCCTATTAGCTGCCCTCATCAATATTTCAGAGCCATGTCCAAAATTTGAAAAACGAAAAAGAAAATTAAAAAAAAAAAAGCTAAATATCATGGCTCATTAAGAGGTCTTGCTCATTCTGTACTTCATGTGCCCTAGGGTGGCTGGGGGTAGTCACTGCTATACTCAGTCTCATGGGCATCCTAGGAGGGTTCACCATAAAGCCTGTGTCCTGTGATACCAACATATTATTTGATTAGAAAAAGTGCTGAAATGAAATTTGTACTAGAGGAAGCACAGGGAGGTGTTGAGCCACGTCATGAGCTATACACAGTGGTTAGATGTTCTGCGCTCGGCTCCAAGTTTCCAGGATGCTGGGGAGTATAGGAAGAGAGAGGAAGGGATGCTGAGCTCTGACTCCCACTGCCAGAACCACACCAGGGGATTGAAATTAGGGAGTAAAAATGGTGAGGGTTACCCCCTTTCTTATGATCAGGAGCACCCTTGGTGCAGGGCCCTTAGTGGAAACAGATGCAGGTTCCCACACAGCTGGAGAGATGCTCTCTCACACACCTGGAAGCTGGTGGGGCTTGGTGTCCATGCCACTGGTGGAATTCCAATGAGGCCATTGTACTAGGCAACAGTTGACATGGCTCCATGGTTCCCATTTTCTGGTATCCATGCAGTTGGATATTCCCTTCCCCTAGAGAATGTCGGTGGCTTGCTTCTGATCCTGGAACACAGCAAGGGTAATGGGTTGTTACTTTCATGTTATGTCATATGGGGAAGGTGATGGGAGGTACTGCCTATGGTCACATCATACCACAGGAGACTGTCTTGTCACCTTTTCGATCTCAGGGGCTTGAAGAATTCAGTGTTCATGTTGAGGGGATCAATAGGTAGCTCCTGTGACAATGGTTATAGCTTTGCCACCACAAGCCTGAGTGAGTACACAGGCAGACCTGCCCCACTAGGACATTTGGATGGAAATATGTTCCAGCTAAAACCTTGACTGCAGCCTAGCAAGGACCCAGATAAGCTATGTCTGGGGTGCTGACTTTCAGAGTCATAGGTGGTGTTTTATACTGCTGTGATTGTGTCCATAAATACAAAACTGCGGCAGACACCTCCAGCACGCCCCTCTGTCATGGGGATACCTGCCTCACAGTCATTATTGAGGTGAGAAGCAGACTCCAAATTCTGACACCAACCCACAGTCACTGTATGGCTTTCCCGATCTTGGATGCTTTTTCACCATGGGACTTGACTAGTTTCTTTTTCTAGTTGATATGATAAAACTCCCTGACAAAAGCAACTTAAGGGAGAAAGGCTTACTTTGGCTCACAGTTCCAGAGTACAGTCTCTCATGATGGGGAAGGTATGACTACAGGACATGAGGTGGTTGGTCAGTCACAGTGCATCTGGCAGTTAGGAAGCAGGGAGAGATGGATGCTGGTGCTCAGCTCACTTTCTCCTTGTTATTCAGTTCAGGACCCCAGCCCACAGATTGTGTCACCCGCATCCTATGAGGGTTTTCCCTCCTCATAGACATGCTCACAAGCTCACAAATTTATCTCTTAGGTGATTTCAGCTCCCATGGAGTTGAGAGCAATGACTAATCACCATAGGCCCCATCCTCTATGCAAACAAGCAGAACATGGTCAAAAGAAGTATGTCTTATTGCCTGCCTTGCAAAGGATTTATAGCCCAAGCTGGTTCATCACTGCACACTTATTACTGTGCTCATTTTTCTTTTGATTAAGAAAAATAAAGTTAAAATGAAAAAAAATTTTTTTTATAGGCCCTGAAAAAGTATCTTGGGCCCTCCCTGGGCCTTGGGATGCCTGTTAGATGGTGGTCTGTCTCGCTCCCAGCCACCCTGTACCAACTTTGTAGTTGTTGCATTTTGAACTTGAGTAGAGGAGGAAGAGGGGAGCTCAGGGCAGAGGAGGGCAGTGGGAAGGGAAGGGGACAGAGAGAGCATCCCATATCAGCGTCTCTTCACAAAAGTTCACGAAGAGTCAGTCCCCTAGGGATTAAGGCCATAAGCGTGAAGGTGGTTCAGTTCCTGCCCGCAGGGATGTCTTAATTTAATAGGAGAGAGAAGAGAGGCACCAGATAATTATAAATTAACATGGAAGACGATAAAGGCTAAAAGGAGCAAAGGGGAATAAACCAACCAGGATAAAGCAGATTCTGTGTCTAGATTCTTTTGTTCCTTTGCTCATTCATTTAACATTTATTGGATGATGGTTCAATGCCTGAGAGATAGAGGTGTGTGGGAGAGTGGTCCCCCCCTCAGAGAAGCTCACAAGCTATGCAGACAAATGTTTCTTAGCACCATGCGGGAGGGGTGTGGCGCTCCAGTAGGCTACCTAGTGTGAACGGGTATAATATTATTTCTTGGGGCTTTTCTACACCCTTTGTTCCCAAATGCCCAATCCAATCCAAAGTGCCCAGACATTTCTACGTCTGCTCTAGCCCACTGTAGCTTCTGAATAAGATGCAGAGACCTGTTATTTTTATCAATAAGCTGCAAGCACTAAGCTGGGCAGGTTCTGAGCTGTTTCATCCCTCTAAGGAAGGTTGTTTCCCAGTTGTGCAGTTCTTTACCTTCAGTGTGAGGCTTGACCTGGCTTTCTCTGCTCTATGTGTGTCCTCAAGGCTGCTCTCTCATGGCCACATCATCGTCTCTCCACACCTTCTTCTCCTCTTTCGATCCCACCTTTCTCTCTGTGTCTCTCTGTCTCTGTCTCTCTCTATCTCTGTCTCTCTCCCTAATCTCTTTGGGACTCCCTCACTGGGCTAGGATGTCCTGCCTCCTCTGTCCTCTCCTGCCCAGCCATAGGCCAGTCAGCTCTTTATTTGCTAGACTGTGAGCAGATGACTGAGCGTAGAAATCAGAATCTTAATGCACAGTGCACAAGACCAACCCCCTAACAAACTGGTCCTAGAGAAGGTATCTTAGCCTTGACATTACTCAACGAGAGTTCTTAGTTACTGGGATGTGATGGTTAATATTGACTGACAACTCAATGGCATCTTGAGTCACCATGAAAACAATCCTCTGGGCATATCTGAGAGGAAGTGTCTAGATTAGATTAGACCCACCCTGAATGTGGGCCTCACCATCTCATGAGCTGGGATTCTGACCTTAAGGTAGAATGGAAGAGCCTTTCTCTCCTGGCCCCTGACCATCCTGTAGGCATCAACCACCTGCTCTTGGGCATCACGGCTGGGAAGGACCATTCCTGCTACGCTCAATCTCTTTCTTGGCTTTACTGAAGCAATGATGCCTGGTACCATCTGCAGGACTTTTTGGTATTATTTAAAGAGCCAGGCTCTTCTTCAACCGCTGTCCAATCCACTTTCTAAGCCTGTCACTCTCCCAGCTGGCTTCCTGGCAGTCAGGATACAAGTTTTACAGAGCGCTATGTAAATATTAGGCAGTGAGCCTTACAGTCTCACCCAGTAGGCTTCAGTCAGAAGACTCCAAGGTACACACTGCCCAGTCCTGCCATATCGGTCTCTTTGTGTGTGTGTGTGTGTGTGTGTGTGTGTGTGTGTGTGTGTGAACAACCTACACATATGTGCAGGTGTATAAGAAAGCCAACATGTGTGCAGGTGTGTGGGAAAGGCAGAGGCTGGTGTTGAGGGTCATTTTCAGTTGCTTTCCGCCTTATTTTTTGAGGCAAGGTTTCTCATTGAACCTGGAGCTTACTGATGGCCGGTGAACTCAACCCCAAGGCCTCTCTTGTCTCTCCCTTCCCAACATGAGGGTCACAGACACAGACCATCATGTGTGAAGTTTCACATAGTTCCCAGGATCTAAACTCAGGTCCTCACACTCCTGTCTAACTACTTTACTGACTGAGCCATCTCTCCAACATCCATAGGCTGTTACTAGTATGTGACCCCAACTCCTGTGGAGATACATCCTTTGGCTCTTAAGGGAGCTTCAGCAAATGCTCCTGAGATAACTTTTTTAAAAAATTTACTTATTTTTCATATTTTATTTACATTTCAAGTGTTTCCCCCTTTCCAGAACTTGCCTTTGGAACCTCCCCATTCCCTCCCCCCTCCCCCTGCCACTATGGGGGTATTTTCCCACCCACCCACTCTCCTCTTCCCTCTTTGGCATTCTCCTACACTGGGGGATCTAACACCCTCAGGCCCAAGGGCCTCTGCTCCCCCTGATGGCTAGCAAGACCCTCCTCTGCCGCATATGTGGTCAGCACAATGGGTCACTCCATGTGTATTCTTTGGTTGGTGGATCAGTCTCCAGGGGTATGGGGGGGGGTCAGGCCAGTTGCCACTGTTGCTCCCTCCCTGGGGCTGCACACTCCCTCAGCTCCTTCAGTCCCTTCTCCAAGTCCTCCATCTGGGACCTCACACTCAGCCCTACTGTTGCTGTGAAGTGACTCTTGGGTATTTCAAACTTTTGGGCTAATAACCACTTAACAGTGAGTACATACCATGTTCATTCTTTTGTGACTGCGTTACTGTGCTCAGGATGATATTTTCAAGATCCATCCATTTGTCTAAGATAACTTTTAAGCGAGATTCTTTCCGTGTTCTAGAGCTATAAGCCTCTGTAGAACTCTGCAGCCAAATGCTGAAGATGGAAGAAGGTGGAGAGGGTCAATGATATTGGGACAATGACACACAGTCAGGCCACTTGATAAAGTGGGATGCTTTGTCATCCTATGTGCATCCATCTGAATCCCCACGAGATGTTACCAGATGTCATCTCCTGCTGTTGATGTGTATGACTCGGTGCCCTGAGTGTGGAGGCAGGAGACATAAGTTCAAGTCCTTACTCTACCTCATCCAGCAGCCTTTGACAAAACAACGGACCTCTTAAACTCTGACAAATGCTTCTCCTGAGAAAAGTCCAAAAGTCCGATGGGGGAGCGGTGGCTGGAGCTCAGTAGTAAAGAGCTTGTCTAGAATGCACAGGGCCCTGGTTTCAATCCCCAGTACTACCAAAAGAGAAAAATAGATAGGAAAGAAAGATGGCAGCTGTCCAGTGGGCCCAAGCGGGGAGTTTCAGGCCAGGATGGGAGATGAGCCCTGCTGGTTGCCAGCGAGTGGAGAAGTGTTAACTGTGAGTCAACCTGTGGACCAGTACAAACCAATCTCCTGCTGTGGAGTAGGAGGGGGAGCCATGCCCACCTGGGAGGGGGCTGGGAAAGGATTCGCAGTGTTGGGAGTTACAGAAGGAGACTTCCTGGTGAGGCAGTGGCTGAGCAAGTTCTGAGGACTGAGTGGGGGTGGGGGGTTCTTGAAGTACAGACACCAAAATGACAGAGACCGAAGCAACATGGCTTTGATCTGTTCAAGGACAAGAGTAAACCATCACCACTGTCCCTGTATCCCTAGAGGGTATGTCCTTCTGTGCTTTTACTTAGGCTCCCAGATCTCGCAGTAGAAAATCAGTTTCCATATAGATCTCAGACCTTGAACTTACTTTTCCTGTAGTGGTTGATTTTATTTTCTAACTAATGAACTCATTAGTTCTTTGACACTTCAAGAACCATCCTCCCTTTCCATACCTGCCGATCATTTTGATCTTTTTGTTATTAACTATCAAGTTAATTTGTGCTGCACTCATATTCCTAGATATACGGCCATCCACTGAAGGGTGGTGGCCTTCCCTGTCAGTGAGTGTGGGGCTATGCTCAATGACTTCTTAGAGTCCTGTCTGATGACTGGCTGTAAAATCTTGTTTGTTCAGCCAACTTGGAGGCAAAGTCAGACTGAATTAGTGTAAAGAGCTAGAATGGCTAGGCTTTAAAATAAGATTTGTTCGGTGATCAATCAGATATACACTGAGCACCTACTAAGTAATAGTCCAATCCTGGGAGTCTGTAATGAGCAATAGAGACAATAGAAAACTCTCCTCTGCACAGGAAGCTTACAGCTAGAACAAATGCTAAGCATCCACCAAACACCCGTTAAATCTATATATAACTAGAATCTCTATATAACTAAATCTGTGATCAGCCCTGGGAGGAGGAGGGCAGGGAGCCAGGGCAACATCTAACCGGGCCATTTAATAGAGTTTGGGAGTGAAGGTCCTGTCTAGGGTAGGTGACTCTGCGGATGTGGCATCAGCGCTGACAGATGCAGTGAACCCAGTTAAGAGCTAGTCCAGAGCAAGCCGGGAAAGGTCGGGCCAGGTCCACCTCCTGGAATAGGCAGAATAAAGTTACCTTAAAAACATTTTCTTCTGTGAACTGAATGCATACATCATTGTTATTATTTTAGTTGGCTCGGGGAGGTCCACTGCCAGCTTCAGATTCTTGACATCTGATTAATGGCCTTCAGCCATTTCTTCCTTCCTTCCTTCTTTCTTTCTTTTGAAATTTAAGTTTTTGGAGGATTTCATATATGATTGTTGTATTCACATCATCCCCTCTCATTTCAATCCCTTCCGTGCCCCTCTCAGCAACCCTGCCACACAGCAGATGTCCCATTCTGCTCCTTCAGTGCTTACAGTCTTACTCCCTCTCTGTTACAGTGTTCCAGAGCCTTAGGCGTAGAAGGTTACCTTGTAAACGTATCAGCTGAGGCTGGGAACCCCACAGCCAGTTGATCACTTGTGGCTTTCTGCAATGGCCTCCTGCTGTTGCAAAAGGAAACCTATTTGCTGAGGAGTGAGAGTTACATTTACCAATCAACCAATAGCTTAGCCATTTTCTATTGAACTTTAGATTGCCTGCCATGTATCAGCCATGAGACCAGCTATGGAGGACTGACAATGAGAAATAAAAACGAATGAATGAATGGACAAACAAACATATATATGATACATACTCAAAACCCAGGCAATTAGACCTCAGTCCTCACACATTCTAAGGACGAGCTCTGTTACTGAGCTAAATCATCAGTCTTTCAATAAAATTGTCTTTTTATTTCTGTAAGTACCGTCCTGGATAACTATATGGCTGGTAGCCTTTCAGCCCATGGTGTGCTCTCAGTTCAGGCTGGCAGTACGGACTTCAGTTTCAAAGCTTGATGCAAAAGTCCCTCGAAAGTCAACTCTGAAGGGGGATCTGCAGAGGCTGCTCAGGAGAGCAGTATTCAAAAAGTGGTCATTTATGAGAATGGGAAGTGATACCTGAGGTTTAAGAGCCAGGCCCTGGTTCCAGCTTCTCTGTCTGCTGTTTGGTTCATCTTGATACAAACAGCTTCTGCTACATATGAACAACTGCTCTGTTCCTCATATCTTCCCTGCATGATGGACTGAAAGCCCAAGCCAGAATCAATCTTTCCTTAAAATAGTTTTGTCAGGTGTTATGGTTACAAATTCAAAGCTGACTGACTTAGACCTCAGTGACTTGCGTAGAAAGACTGTGGAAGATGGCTGGTGTCTTAGGGTTTCTAATTGCTGTGATAAAACACCATGACTAAAGCAACATGGGAAGGAAAGAGTTTATTTGGCTTCTATTCATATCTACTCATCATTGAAGGAAGTCAGGACAGGAACTCAAACAGGGCAGGAACCTGGAGGCAGGAGCTGATGCAAAGGCCATGCAGGGATGCTGCTTACTGGCTTGCTCATCATGGCTTGCTCAGCCTGCTTCCTTATAGAACCCAGGATGACCAGCCCAAGGATGCATCATCCACAATGGGCTGGGCCATTCTATATCAATCACTAATTAAGCCCTACAGCTGGGTCTTTTCGAGGCATTTTCTTAATTGAGGTTCCCTCCTTTCAGATGACTCTAGCATGTTTCAAATTGATATATGATTAGGAAGCACACAGGGAATCCATTGGTGATGTTGGTAGCCAGGCAACAGTGAAGAATAACTATCCTATAAATGAAATCTATGCACCTGTCTTTTGAGGTTTTCTCCTTTTCTTTATATCGTGGCAGCTGTATGGTTCATGTTAGAGATGACAAAGCATCCCCAGGGCTACAGAGATCACTCAGAAAAGTATCTCTTGTAAGACTGAGGACCTGGGTTCAATCCTCAGAATCCACATAGAAATCTAGGGGTGAGAGTAAATGCTTGCATTCCCAGTACAGAGGAAGAAGACACAGGAAGATTCCCTGGGGGCTCACTGGTCAGCCAGTCTCGCCAAATCAGGGAGCCCTAGGTCCCCATGACAGACCCTGTAAGGTGCCAAGGTAGATGGCACCTAAGGAGGAGTGGCACTTGAGGTTGTTCTCTGACCTCTACACAGACACACAGACACACACACACACACTGGCATACACACACACATGTCTTTACACACACAAAAACATGAAACAAACTCCAGCTGACTTCAAAAGATGAAGTTTATTCAAAGTATATGTGCTAGCTAGCTAACCGTAGGAGGAGAGCCCTGGATGCTGCAAGGATCCAAGAATGAGGAATCAGGGGTCTCTTTGTCTGTATATCCCACTGTAGTGGGGTATTCACAGCTCTGCTTGACCCTTGTGTATAGATTGCAATAGGAGACATTCCAATGGATCACCCAAAGGGCAGGGCAGGGCAGGGCAGGAATCTTGGTGACACCGAAACAAGGTTTCTAGCTATAGAAACATAGTGCTACCTCATTGGAAAAGGTATTTGGGAACAGATTTGGGAACAGGTCAGAGGGACTAAGGGTACCAGGTAAGAGACAGCCTAGAAAACCAGAGAAAATGTAGGTGCCTTCTTGGATGCCAGCCATGCCAATGGGGTCCCAGGTGACCGTATTCCCCTCACCCTCTGCCTGGTTGATTCAGTGTGGAGAGAATCTTCTGAGTTAGCTGAGGAGGACTTGCACATTGGCTTTATTTGGGAGCTTGCTTATGTCAGCCTCAGCTCCAGGCTTAGATGAATCTAGCCTTCCCTAGCTTCTCCTTTCCCTATCTCTTACTATGCTGTTGCTTAGAGAAGGAGTTGGTAACAGGTGTTATGTGGTGGGAAACTATTGTTGCTTAGATAGGAAGTTGGTTAGCTTAGGTAAAATGGAGTTTGAAGTCAAAATGGCAGTACTTAAGACAAGTTCCTTTGCTTGTTCCTAACAATCCCCTGTCCCAGCATTGTGCTACTGGGGTTATCTACAGCCATTAAGGGGCTAACATGGCTCCTTCACTTCCAGGACAAGAAGCTGTAAACATATCTTTTAGTTTCTTTTAATTGATTAATTAAGGTTGAGTGATTAATTAATTATACGTGTATGGGTGTTTTGCCTGCCTGTATATCTGTGCATGATGTCCATGTTATACCTGTAGAGGTAAAAAGGAAGGTACTGTGTCCCTGGGCCTGGAGTTACGGTGGTTGTTGTGTCCCTGGGCCT
>JADRCH010000185.1:542582-599701 GCA_019843965.1 Rhynchomys soricoides
ATGTGTTGTATATGCTGTGTGTGTTGTGTTTTGTGTGTGTGTGTGTGTATGTGTTTACCATTCGATAATGACAATGATGATGAGACATGGCTGTACTTTCCTAGAGAAATCTACTGACTTCATGGCCAGAACTTGGCTTTGGACCTTTAGTGACATAAAGGACTTTAAACTCACTTTCTCTCACATGATTCTGATGTAGGGTTTTTAAGACAGTGGGACCTTTCTCATCCCTATTGTGAATGATTCACAGACCAAGCTGCTGAATAGTCACAGCCATTGGAAATGAACCTGGGGCAGTGGCTCTGCATTTGGGGTCTCATGCCAATGAAGGTTAATGGTGTGAATGCCCATGGGAGTGTGCACAATGGAAGGAGGCTTTATTAAGAGTTAATGCAGAAAAGTGAGAAAAAAATGGGAAATTAGGGGCAAACCACAGAAACTAGAGAGAATATGGGTTTCCAAGGAAGACAAAGCCTGTTGAGGTTGCTTTTTCTTTGTCTAGTGGGTTTATAAGGCCTTGACAGGAACTGGGCAAAGGCAGAAGTAATCTGTATGGAGATTGGCTATTGTCTAGACTGTCATGGGCTAAGCCAATGGAGGCCTACAAGTCCTGTATATATCTCCCAAGCCCAGTGAGGGAGGTGGTCACGTGCTGTTTGTGGATTGTCTATCCAGTAAGGGGTGGAGGAAGCTTTCTCTTCCCATCTCCAACTTGTGTTTTGTCAGCTCTTGACTGTGATGGCCTTAGCTGCTGGCTGATGTTGCTACTTCAGACCTTGCAGGGTATCCCCAGTGCTGTTAATTCTGACAAGTTTTCTTTGTTCTCACAGGTCTGAAAAAAGCAGCTTCAATGTTCTTGGTCGTTGGTCTATGGGATGATCTGAGATCTGTTTCCTGAAATAGGGGCAGGCTCATACCCTCACTGACAACTGAGTCCATTATAGTTGGCTGCATAAGAAGCAATGTATTAAAAGCAAGAATATGTAATAAACAGCAGTGCCTTGCATGTGACTCCTGAGTGGGAGGATCTTATGGAAGTAGCCAGCCAGCCTGTCATCATTGGCCTTGCTACATAGAGCCTGTCTCTTCCCATGTCTGCTTGGCTCTCTCATACCGGCTACAAGTATCTTTGTCTCTCTCCCTTAGTGTTTCCAGATTAACTGTTTTTCATCCTTACATTTTCTTCTCTTAACATCAGTTTCCTCTCTAACAAACATAAACAACTCATAATTTTTACCCATGGGAATGTTTCCTTCTTTGTGTATGGGGAGTTAGCTCTTGCATCAGATCAAGTATCGTCAATCACTGGGCAAGATCTTTTCTCTCTTCCTTTACAACATCTTTATGGGCTGTTAAGCTCTAGTAAAGCAGGTCCCAGATCATATGTACAATAGTGTCTTAGCATGAGAGACAGAGACATTTAAGAACATGTGTCCCTCCTTGGCATTCTCATTTACTGGGGGATCTAATACCCTCAGGCCCAAGGGCCTCTCTTCCCCCTGATGGCTAACAAGACCCTCCTCTGCCGCATATGTGGCCAGCACTATGGGTCCCTCCATGTGTATTCTTTGGTTGGTGGATCAGTCTCCAGGAGTGTCAGGGAGGGAAAACGAGAGTGGGTGGGTGGGAGAATATACCCCAATAGAGGCAGGGGAGGGGGGAGGGAATAGGGAGGTTCCGAAGGGGAGATCTGGAAAGGGGAAAACATTTGAAATGTAAATAAAGTAGAAAAAAAGAAAATAAAAACAAAACAAAAAACTTGACAAGGAAAGTAAAAAAAAAAAAGAGCATGTGTCCCAAAGCCCAGCCTGGCTCCTATTTTGGTTTAATGGGTTACCTACTGCCTGGATTACTTTTCTAGTGCTGTGTGAAGACACCATGACCAAGGTAACTTACAAAAGAAAGAGTTTACTGGGGACTCACAGTTTAATAGGCTTAGAGTCCATGGGGAATTTGGCAGTAGGCATGCAGGCATAGATAGCATTGAAGTAGTAGCTAAGAGCCTGTATCTTGTTCTACAAACTTGAGGCAGAAATTTAAGTGGGCCTGGCATGAGTTTTTGAAACCTCAAAGCCTAACCCCCGTGACACATTTCCTCCAAAAAAGTCACACCTCCTAATCCTTCCCAAACACTTTTACCAACTAGGGACCAAGTATTCAAAAATGTGAACCTATGGGTGGAGGGGAGGCATTCTCATTCAAACAGCTATGTTCCACACCCTGGCCCTCATAGGCTTGAGGCCACATCATAACGCAAAATCGTATTTAGTCCAACTTCAAAAGCTCCCCAAGGTCTTTTACAGTACCAACACAATTTAAAAGTTCAAAGATTCTTTGGAGACTTAAGGCAATCTCTTAACTGTAACCTCTGTAAAATCAGAAAGTTCTTTCCAGCAGACCCATCCTGTGTGGTGTTCTTCCATATCTTCCACATAGCCACCAATCTCAGAAGAATGAGGAGTCCATGAGGAGTTCACACCTCAGGACTTGTCCTCCTGGGTTGTCTTAACATGCTCTCCCCAGGGCCAGGAATGTTCTAAGTGGAAAGCCTGGACCCATGTCCACTCCTGGAACTGGAATGGGTGGAGCCTGCCTGAACCATTGGCAAGAAGTGAAGAAGGTATATTAGTATTCTTCAAAGAAACCCAAGGAACAGTTTGAAAACAAGTGCATTCAGGGCCCCTCTGCAAGTGGTCATCTGGTCTACCACCATATCTCCATGTTTCATTCTGTCTTAGAGACAGAGGTTTTTCCTGTCTTATCTGGTCTGTTACTCTGTGGGATGAGATTTTGGAAGAAACTCCTTCATGTTAGTTTGATTACTGCTGTCCTTGCTGCTGAAGGATTTGTGTACCAAATCTAAGTACCTTTGGGGAATCCAATACATTTGGAATGTATCTGGCCAATTTGTCTTAGAATCAATTAGGTGGCTTTATAAAATTCAGATTCTCAGATGAAACCCCAAAAGAGCTTAAATAAAGCTATTATGACATGAAACCTATAATTTAAACAAAACAAAACTCACCAGAAGAAACCATTGACTAGATTCACTGGGGATTTTCATTGTAAAGTTTTAGGTCAGAGAAGGGTAGGAGGGTGGCATCATGGCTGGCTGGTGAGAAAGAGGTGCACATTTTCAAGGACTTCTACAGTTCTTCCAATATACTGTACACGAAGCTATCTTTTCCTGTCACAGAGAACATGACTTATCCTGACCTTATTACGCAAGATGTTGTGTTTGACCAGAAGTGGGGATGTAAGAAATTGCTGATTTCTCCTCCGTGGTCTCCAGTTAATTGCCCATTAATAGTTTGCATTATTGACCCAGGAGCTAATTTAGGTAACTAGGGCAGGAAGTGGCTGATAAGTGGATCTGCAGCCTCATTACCTGGGGTATCTTCATCAAGTGAGTAAGGAGAGGAATGGACAGCTCGTCTCTCAGCCACATCAAGTGCAGCCATGACACAACGTCCTCCGCAGGGATTTTGTAACGAGGGGATGATTCTGTCGTGAAGAATCTGAACAACCACAATTATCTAACACAAGGGGTGGTAGGAGGGTTGGAGGTGGAGTGTTGTGCCTGATGCCTTCAGTACTGTACAAATAAATCTAGATCACTGTGGTGTAGCCTTGGAATGTCATGACTGGGTTATTTAGAAGATTCCCCTGGCCTTCTGGAGTGCTGGAGACAAACACTGATAAAAAAGCACAGTACAGCTTTTTTTTGGTCTTTCAAGATAGGGTTTCTCTGTATAGCCCTGGCTGTCCTGGAACTCACTCTGTAGACCAGGCTGGCCTCGAACTCAGAAATCCACCTGTCTCTGCCTCCCAAGTGCTGGGATTAAAGGCATGCCCCACCACTGCCCAGCCTACAGTACAGCTTTTATTGTCAGCCCAACATACCATGCCTTTTCTTGTGTGTGTGTGGCACCATCTACCTCATTTTTTTGTTGTTGTTTTTTGGTTTTTGCTTTTTTAAGTTTTAAAATTTAAAAATTTTTATTTTATTTTGTTTTATTAGACAAGGTCTCTATTGGCTCCAAACCTACTGATTTGACTAGCCTGGCTGGCCATTGCACCTCGTTGCTGGGATTACAAGCTTTTGCCACCACACCCAGGCTTTTTTTTTTTTTTTTTTTTTTTTTGCTTGAGTTCTGAAGTCTGGATTCAGGTCATTAGTCTTGTGAGGCAAGCATGTTACCAGTCATCTATCTGCTCAACCCATGCCTCATTTTCTTTAAACTTCCATTTTTATTCCTGGAAAATGTTGCTTGGGTGTCATGAAAGACAGGATACCAGGGGGGAGAGTCAGAGACTTTTTCGATTTTGTTTCTATTGCCTGTGCTTTCCTGATCAACTACAGGACAAGGCTCATGGAGCAAAATATGGGGTCTCATGATACTTCTGAGCCCTGATAACTTATGTGACTGGGATGGATAGGAGGAGCCGCAGGAGGTGACATGGCAGTGGAAGACTCAAACTTTTTAAAATTTGGCTTATTTTGAAAGTGGAACAAAAATGCACATTTTTGGTTGATTGCAAAAGATATCTTACATTTGGAAAGATCTCATAAATAGACAACTTCACAGAGAAAAAGAAGTCACCCCAGGATGCTCTAATTACAAAGGCATCATAAAGTCAGAAGTGTAGAGAGAACAACCTTTCATTTGCAGGGGTAATTTGAAGACAGACAGCAGTGTGACCTTAAGCAGGGAAGGCATGAGGGACAGTGGCAAGGACTGCAAAGATGTCTCCTGCTCCTTCCGCTGTGAAAAATACTTTTGTCATTGCTCGATGGTCACTGTTGTGGTGATAATGCTTGATATGAAAAAAATTAAATAATTAGGAGTTCAATGGTATCTATTTTCTGCTTGAAAATGTTTGGGACACTTCTCACTTATCGGTTGTGTGGATTTTCTTAAGGAATTTTCAAACGGAAGAAAACTGTTATGGAGTCATCTAAACCAGAAAACTTCAATGGCCGCTCACTTACCTCTGTCCTAGGCTTTTGGAAGGAGGAAATGGTGGGAAAGACTGGAGAGACAGGGATGTAAAGGCTGAGAAGAGACGCAAACTTGAGTCCCCCCCCCCCAGACCTTCTTGTTAGTTGTATGTAATTTTTATACTGAGCCGAGTGTGACTGGTAACAGATGTGAGTCACCAGCGGGTGAATTTCAGGTTTCTTTCCGTCTTCCAAGACCAAACCGAAGCCATCATTATGATGGGGAGGCCATCAATGTGCACATTGCTTTTGAAATCTGGGCACCCCCACAAGACAGCCGTTTACAGAGGAAGACAGGATTGCTGTCATCCCAGGACAGCTGGACCATAAAGTCACAGCTCACACTCTAGTGTAGCGGGAACACATGGAGTTAGAATGAAAAACATCAATTTTTCCTTATTTTTATTTGATGTTTGTCAACTAGAGAAAATTCTGCTGGTGCACAGCAACCCTGATTCTCCTGCATGTCATTCCTAACATTTGGGGATCAGGGAACTAGTACAAATAGAGACCCATGTGGCATACCTGTAAATATTTAAGTTATGCCAATCAAGTTGACTGACGGCTGAGTGGAAATGCTTCCCTCTCCTACTTTATAGATGCACCTGTTACCAAGAGTTGGGGTTGAATGTAGTGTTTGGGTTCCATGCGGTGGCAGCTATTCAAAAAGTTGGCTTTGTTCCCCACCCCCAGCTCAGTGTACCTTCCCTCACCAAAAGGCTTGCATGCCTGGATGTGGATGTCCTGACCCTACACCTGTCCAAATCTGCAAACCACTGCCTCTTGCCATCCCTTGGGCTCATGTGTGTGGGGAACTCACACACACACAAACACACACACACCACACACATATACCATACACACACACTCACACACACAGACCTCAGTGAGTGGAGATGGAAAGACCTGTCCCAGCTGCAATAGGGGTCTTGGGTCATGTAGCTGGAATTCTGGGAATGAGGACAGTTGGAAATGGGGCTATCTGGACACAGGAGGAGACACAGTGGACAGAGACCAGAGAAAAGCCCGCTATGGTGGGTGGTTAGCCTGGGAAGAAGGAACAAAGGCAAAACTGACCATGAAGGTGTCTGGAGGTTTCAAAGATCCCGTGTTGTGTCTTCACAGCAATGGGTGGATTTGGAGGGTGGAGGTTCATGCCAGCATCTGTCTGTACCTTGGTCTCTGTCTTAGGAACACACGTGTTCTCTCTCAGCACCTCCCTGTTCTGCATCCGTGGACTCAGAGGCTCCAACACCCCCTCTCCCCAAATGAAAGACATTTCCTGCATTTGGTGACAGCTTGTGAGAAACTTTGATTTTGCACAAAAGTTAGACGTCATTTAAAACCAGCTCTTTACTGAGGAGGCTGAGGCAGGAGGTTCACCAGGAGTTCAAGGCCAACACGGGAATATAGAGTGAACTACTTTTAATTTCTCACTTGAAAATAATTTCCTTGTGCTTTTGATCACTAAGGGGGGGTGTGTGTTGAGGCCAGGGGGTTATCAGTCCTGAAATATTTGGCTTTTTATGGTTAATTATCTGTACAAAGCGGTTATGTAATGGAGATTTTGAGTATAAACACTCGTTTCATTTACCGGTGTGAATAACAAAACTGGCAAATGCAATCAGAGTTCATTTAGATGGTAATTCCAATTTGTACTTACCACTTAGCCTTAAAGTGCTAATATTCCTCAGTTAAAGCAGCCCAGGATCCTTGTGCTGCCTCTGGCCATGCTCACCCTGCTACTGAAGGTTGTTTCCTTCCATTTATTTCTCCTGTGTGTCACCGGGCTTTTTTTTTTCTCCTGTGTGTCACCGGGCTTTTTTTTTTTTTTTAACAAGAGAGGAGAAAATGAGTTTCTTTAGCAGGTGTATTAATCTACCCCTGCACACATCGACGCACAAAACGCTCCAGCATCAGGAGCAGCTTGTTGAGAATGGTGAAGGAGCCCAGATAAGGGTGGAGCTTTGAGGAGGAAGACGGCAGAAGGAATTTTAGTGCTTTAAGGAAAATGGATTTGGGTTGACCTAAAAAAAATTAGAAAGCTATTATTTCAGATGCAGGATTGCTTAGAGCAAAAATGGAGAGTTGCTTTATACATGCTGATTTTGCCCTTTCTAGGAGAACCATCCTTGTTTAGAAGTGATTGGTCGGTGCCAGGTGGCCGCTTTCTTCAGATATTGGGCTAACTGGCTCCTTGTCTATTGCGTGGGGGAGCTCCCATGCATTATTGAACGTTCAGCTGCTTCTTCAGTCCCCACCCACTTCCCTTAGTGGAATCCTGCTGGGGGTTGAATTGTGCATCCCCAAATTCATGCAAAAGTCCTAATCCTAGGTACGTTTCAACAGGACTTTCTTTAAAAAGAGACTTCTTATGTGTGTGATTGGTTAAGGCAGACTCGATCATTAGGATGTGCTTTGTAAGAATCTGCAGCTTTGGAACCGGACTCAGTCAATGTGCTTAACCACACAAGTGTACATGGGCATCTGGAGTTTGATATCACAGATACCGTGTTTAAAAAGCTGGGCATGGTGGGGCACACTTGTAATCCTCGGACCCTAGCATTGGAAGGCAGAGACAGTAGGATCCCTGGGGCTCCCTGGCCAGGTAGCCTTGTTTAATCGACCAGCTCCAGGTTCAATAAGAGATGCTGTCTCAGAAAAAGACAGGCAGGTAGGCAGGCAGGCAGGCAGGCAGGCAGACAGACAGACAGACAGACAACAAACCATGGACAGCTTTGTAGGAATCATACCTGATGTTGTCCCTGGCTTCTTCCACATGGACATGAGCACATACACATGCTCATGTGCACGCACATTCACAAGCACACACACACACACACACACATACACACACACACACACACACACTTCTTTTTTAACTCAAGGGAAGGTTTGGACACAGGTCCTTGAATGCTGAGTGAATGCCACTATGGGGATGCTGGCTCATGGTGACATCTTCAGTCAAGTAGCACAGAATAGCCAGGAAGGAAAAGAGTCCATCACAGCCTTCAGCTGGAAGCCCCCTGGGAAGGCCCAGAATTGTAGACCGCTCAGATGCAGCAGCATCCAGAACTTCCGGGCAATAACACCCTAGGGTGCAAGGGTCTTGGAGCACAGTACTTTGTGACAGCAGCTCTAGGAGACCATTCGCCTTTAATTGTGATGACTGAAAATGCCCCCAGGGTTCAGTAGCTGTAACAGAGGAGGCTCCAAATTTAATATCTGCTTTCACAGGGGGGTGCTCACAGTCCCTGCTCTCTACTCTCCCATAGCACCTTTGAGCTAAGGACACATTGACAGAACTCACTAGCTCTTAGACTCCGGAGCAAGTCTTATTCTTCTCCTCTGGTCAGTGACCGCCATGTCTAATTATCAAAGCATTGCTACAATTATGTGTCTGCGCAGTCTGAGCTCTGTCCACAGCCGTTGCTACCATCACTAACAAGAACAGGTATTCAATGTGTATTTGTTGAAAAAAATCGTTGGCAAGTCATTTATCATTTCTGAAGCTGCTTTCCTGCCTGGAAAAGCAGAAATATTAATAGAGGTTAGAGAGAAAGACGCTGCCTTGTACTTAAGAGCCTGTTAGAACTGAATAACATAGAATGGCTTCTGCACAGGAGGATTGTTCATGTATGTGTCTGTGTGCAGACATGAGGATGTGCATACAAGTGTAAGCAACCCTACATATATGTAAGTATGTGTACATATGTGTGTACCAGTGTATAAAAGCCATAGGGCTGGCTCGGGTGACCTCCTAGGGAACACCTCCCACCTCCTTTGAGACAGGCTCTCTCATTGGCCTGGAACTCACAAATAGACTATGCCAACGCCAGGCCAGTCAGCCCCAGGGTATCTCCTGTTCATCTCCCCAGCCCTGGGATTGGAAGCAAGTGGGTGCTGAGGATTGAACGTAGGTCCTTGTGCTTCCAAGGCAGGCACTTTACCTTAATCTGAGATCTCTCCCAGCCCCACCTCTCACTTTTTAAAAGGCAGGGAAGCTAAGTCAAGGCACCGGCAGGTTCATCATCTAGTGAGGCCACCTTCCTTGTGGTATCATCTCCCTGACCCCAGCTGCTGGAAGGGACACGGCAGGCTCCCTGAGCCCTTTGTTAAAAATGGACTGGTCCCATTTGCAAGGTTCCCATCTTATGGTCTAATCACTTCTGGTACGTCCCACCTCCTAGTAACATCGCTTTGGGAATCGGGGCTCAACTTGTGAACTGGTGCTGCATGAAAGTTCAGCTTGTAACCAAATTCTTTCTCTTCTATGAAGCTTTTAGCTGGGGTCCCTGTACCAAGGCCCATATAACTCAAAGAAAAGCCAACAACAGCTCGTTAATATGCATATTTCACTTATGCGTGACTGATACCCAGGGGCTGAAACACTTAAAGAAGTTACCTGGGGACAGGGAAAGGGTTCTGTGGGTAAAGGCCATTTCCACAAACCCTGCCATCCTGAGTTCCATCATCAGGTCCCTCAGTGGGTCAGTCTGATGCTGCTTATATCCTAATGCTAAAACTGGTTTCTCAAGGTGTGGTTCCCCCCTCCCTCGATGACCAGATGCTCATGTACTCAAGTGATGCCATGTGAACCTTCTCCCCAATTTAACTGGTCAATAAAAGGCTAGAGCCTGTGATTGGACAGTGGAGGGAATAAGGTGGGCCTGGAGGTTAGAGATGAAGGGGAGGAAGGCAGACTTAGAGGAAGAAGCCACCATGGACCAGAACCATGTGACCAGGAGAAGCAGCAAGTAACAAGGGGCTTCATAGATTGGAAATGAGTTAGAATAGCCCTAGATCTGCCCAATCTAGGCATTTGGCTTATTAATAAAATATCTGGATCACGAGTCTTTTACATGGGCTTACTAAAACACTAATTCCAACAACAAGGTCCCTCATGGTGGAGGAAGACAAAGGACTCACGCAGGCTGCCCTGTGACCTTCACACACGTACACATGTGCACATGGACACACACCCGTGCACAGAGCAAGGAAATGAAAGTGTAATTTAAGAAACAGAAGTGACCTAGACCCAGCCTCAGCTAAGTTCCAGGCTAGCCTGGGCAATATGAGAGCTTGTCTCAAAAATCAAAAACAAAAAACAAACGAAACAAACAAACAAACAAAAACCAAACAAACAAGCAAACAAACCAAAACCAAAAGAAACCAACCAAACCAGAAAGGAACCAGAGCTCAGGCTTAGTCAAGCACCTTTCACAAAGAGCAGTGCATTCATGGAGGGGCTGACAGACTTTACTGAAGGAAAAGGGCTCCTTCACCCCAGAAGGGGAGAAACTGAAGGATGGAAACACAGAGCTTAAGTGTCTTTGCAGACTTTGCGCTGACAGTTGTCTCTGGGCTCTGAGAACCTAGAACTAAGGAGAATTTATTTCCTGCCTGTAAGTGGAAGGGGGAGGAGCGAGTGACTGAGAGGTTTTACTATTTGTTGACTCTTAATTGCTTTCACGTATATTTGGGGTGACAGGCTCCCTCAGTACTCTGTGTTTGGTGCATGCATGCTGTGGTGTGTGGAGAGCATGTGGGAAGTTCTTCACGGGCCTTTTGTGTCTGGTTCTGCAGACCTGGCAGGGCCCAGAACCCCGGGGCTTTGTGTCCCGGCTCTGAATTCTGGCACAGTGCAGAGCTAGCATGTGTAACTTGTTTTGACAACCCCGGGTAATGATTTGTCATTAAGAGCTACAGTGGAAGCCTGACCCCCTCTGGGGAAGTTTCCATGGTTTCTAAGGCCTCATCTCTAAACAACCCTGAAAGAGGAAGAAAGGTTTCCTTGAAATTACCATTAAGGCCAAACTTGTCTCCCTGGGAATAGTTAATGGACAGAAACATATTGATGTGTTAACAGTCTGAGACCTTTCCCCCAAGTAAACCTTTTAGGTAGCAAGAGTTTGTTCACCTTAATTAAAAATTATCCCATGGCCTTATCTCCTCCATCACTCGGTAGACATGAAGACATGAGCGAGGCTGATCATTTTTTTCTCTTCGAAGGAATTAAGTTTAAAAACTCACGTTCTTTAAATAAATCCTTTGTTTGCTTTGTTAAGCAGAGAAGCCCGATGGCTGTTCATTGTCAATTAGATGTAGGTGTTAATTAAAATAGCCACACGCAAGCACTCCTGGGGATTAAGATGCCACTTAGAACCCATCTTCGAAGACGAAGACAGAGCTGAGTCACAGCGCATGACCTGGAGTGTTCACATCGCTTTGGGATACAGGAGGACAATCTTAAGGATATGTTTGCTGTGTGAGCGTGTGTGTGAGCGTGTGTGTGTGTGTGTGTGTGTGTGTGTGTGTTGTGCACATGCCCATGTATGCACACAGAGGTCAAAGGGGGACATGGTGCCCCATTCTATAATTCTCTGACTTACCCACTTAAGATGAGGTATTTACTAAACTCAGAGCTAGCCTGGTGAGCAGTAAGCCCCGATGATCTGGCACCACCTCTCCACACAGCCCTGGGATCTCAGGCATATGTACTCAAAGCCTAGCTTTTCCCTTGGGTGCTGAGATTTGAACTCAGGTCCTCCTTGAGCAGCAGGCTCCCTTACTTGCTGAGCCATCTCACAAGGCCTACCACTTTTGAATAGATCTTTTCCCACAGAAGATGAGCCACATTGTTGAGTGACTTAAATTAGTATTGCCCAACTGTCTCCAGCCTGTATTTTCTATATGACACATGCAGATGATTATGCGATTGGAATTTCAGTGTTCAAGAATAAAGTTGTATAGACACACAGTCATGACCATTCAGTGACTGTGAGTCCATGACTGGCTGCTGATTTCAATGAGCACCTTGCAGCCAGGTGTTTGACCTGAGTGTATTCATACATGCATATGTACACACATTCACACACATTCCTGGGTGCCTATACCTGCTTGTCATATCCCCGGGCTTCACTCCTAATATCTTTCTGAAAAAAGCTGCCTGGCTACCCATCGTTCGAAAACATTCTCATTCTCCAAGCAGTAAAGTAATATTAACAATGATGTAAGTTTATCCAGTCTCCTAAGCAACCAAGCTGAGGTTTTATGGAACGTGAGTTTTTAGATCAATGCTGGGACTTGTAGAGCAAACACTTTATCCCCTGTTCAGTGACCAAGAAGCCAGACGAGGAGGTCGGATATTCTGGGCCTGGAGCCACAGACTTTTATGAGCTGTCTGGTGGGTGCTGGGAACTGAATTCCTGGTCCTCTGCTGGGCTGTCTCTCCAGTCTCCAGTAGCTTGATCCTTTGTATTGCCAGTAATATTCCACTGCAGGAGTATGCCGTAGATCGCAGCTGATGAGCATCTAGGTATTGTCCGGTTTGGGACGATCGTGGATGACATTGCTGTGCGTTCTTGTACTAGAGCCATGTGCCTCCCTATCTTCAGGAAACACCCAGAAGAGGACCCTCAGCTTATGTATTAAACATTTGCACCGCTTTATAAAAAACTGCCAGGACAGGGAGATGGCTCAGTTGGTATAGTGTTTCTCCAAGCAAGCGTGAGGATCAAGAGTTCAGTGGTACAGGCTTATAAATCACAACACTGCAGGCAGTTTCCTGGGATTCATTGATCATCCAGTCTCGTCCAATCTGTAGGAAAGACCAATCTCAAAAATCAAAGTGGAGCTGGGTAGATGGCTCAGTTCATTAAGCTCTCACTGCAGAAGTATGAAGACCTGAGTTCAAATTCCCAGAGCTCTTGGAGAATCTTTACACAGCAGCATGCATCTGTAATGTTGTTCTCCATGACAAGATGGAGGCTGAGTCAGACTGCTCCCCGAAGCTTACAGGCTGGCTAGCCCTGTGGACACAGCAGTGGGCAGTAAGAGATTCCGCCTCAAACAGGGGGAAGGCAAAGACCAACACCTGAGGTGTCCTCTGTCAAGTGCTTGAGGATCAAGACATCTGTATTCATCCCTACAATTGTGCGCTCACACAAACATACACACAAGCACACACATTTATACACATATACATATACTCACACATAAGCACATTCACACACACTCACACACTCACACACACATGCACATACACATACACACATAGAAACACACTCATTCACACACACTCACACACTCACACACATATACACACAGAAGCATACATACATACACAGAAGCACACACACAAGTACACACACACTCACATATACATTTACATACATATACACACAGAGACACACATACATACACAGAAGCACACACACAAGTACACATATACACACAGAGAAATACACACATACAAAGAACCATATACATATTCCAGACACAAGCACACACATTCACACTCACACACACATTCACACTCACACACACATTCACACTCACACACACATTCACACACACATTCACACTCACATTCACACATTCACACACAAGCACACGCACATTCACACTCTTGCACACACTCACACACATTCACACACTCACACACAAGCACACACACATCCACACTCACACACGAGCACACACGCATTCACACTCACACACATTCACACTCACATTCACACACTCACACACATATTTACACTCACACACATTCACACTCATACACATTTACACTCACACACACATTCACACTCACATTAACACACACTCACACACAAGCACACACACATTCACACTCACACAAGCACAAACATATTTACACTCACACACATTCACACTCACACACACATTCACACTCACATTCACACACACTCACACACAAGCACACACACATTCACACTCACACACAAGCACACACCCATGCATTCACGGGACACTGACAGGTATTATTTAAAGTGACCGTGACCATCTTTGTTGTCCCTCAGCATTCTCGGAAGGGTGCAATGTGCTCCTCTCACCTCCTCTCCTTCCCTCTGTGCTCATCCCAAAAGGCTGTGAGACATCAGAGTGTTTGGTTGTCTGATTTTTCAGTGTGTGTTTAATGTGGTAAAATTAAATGTGGAATGGGCCATCTTGACCATTTGAGTACATAGCTTGGTGGCATTCTTGTATGTGCCACCACCATCCACCCACAGAATCCCTCTCGACTCTCTTCCCATTAAACAAGTTTTCACCCATCGTAGCTGCAGTCCTTGGGGCTGCCACCCTACTTCCTATTTCCAATCTTAAGTGCTGTTGCTGTTACATTACTTGGGTCTTATGCTAATTTGGCCAGCTTACTCCACAGCACATGGGCTCAAGCATCACGCAGGCTGGAGCATATTGCAGACTCTCCTTCCTTTTCCAGGCTGAATAATATTCTACTGAATGGATACTACCACATATTGCTAATCCATGGATTGGTGCTTGGGTTTGTTGTTGTTGTTTTTGTACATCTGAGAGATGGACAATATCTCAAGGTAGGTTTTTTTTGTTTTTTGCTTGTTTGTTTGTTTGATTTTTGTGGTTTTTTTTGTTGTTTTTTTTTTTGTTTTTTTGAGACAGGGTTTCTCTGTGTAGCCCTGGCTGTCCTGGAACTCACTCTGTAGACCAGGCTGGCCTCAAACTCAGAAATCCACCTGTCTCTGCCTCCTGAGTGCTGGGATTAAAGGTGTGTGTCACCACTGCCCGACTTCAAGGTAGATTTAATTTGTGTTTTCCTAATATTACGTATTTGGTGGACATCATATTCTTATTTCTCATTTTGTACAGAAGGGTAAATAAATGCCCGTTTTATTAGGGTGACTTTGTTAGCTTTTTACAGATTTTCTTACACTCTGGATACAAATCCTGCATATCAACGTATGCCCGTTTCCAAGTCCATTGTTTGATTTTTCCTCCATTCTCTTTCTTTTAAATCTCTGTATTATTTATTAACCTTGTGCTCTAAGTATAGTGGTCTTTTTTCCATCACTGGGTACCGAATATAAAGCTTTGGGCACGCTACACAAACATCTTGCCTCTGAGCTACCTCTTCGGCACTGTGCTGGGAACAGGCTACTTAATTTTTAAAATTTTATATTTTAATCTTTTATTTATTTTTTGAGGGGGATGTGCATACCGCTGCATGCATTTGGAGGTCAGAGAACAACCTATGAGAGTCAGGTCTCTCTATCATGTGAGTCCTGGGAATCAAACTCAGGTCATCAGGCTTGGGGGCAAGCTGAGCCACCTCACTGGCCCATGTTCCTTTAATTGTATAGCAAACCTTTGCACACATTTACACGCGCGCACTTACACACACGTTCGCGTGTGCACATGTATTTATACAATACATTTTCCCCTCCGATTTTGTGTCTTCCAGTTCAGTGGTTATCCACAAAATCACCTAGTTTTTACATCGATTTACAACTAAGTGTTGGGTAAAAGTACTGTGTGGAAATCCTTTTTCCCATGTGATGAAAATCAATAAAGATGTAATTTATGGAACAATCATAGTCAAATGTCTTTCTGGGCTAGTTATATTCCATCACGCAATGTTTGCCGTGCGTGCTCTCTGATAGTGCAGGAATGTGCCTGGGCTCTGGTCTGGTCACACCCAATCCTTCTTCCCTGCCGATCTACTGTTAGCAAGATAGACAAGCAAGCCTTGACTGTACCTGACACGATGCATGTCACCCCACCCTCTCACCGCACTGTACCGCCTGCTGTGACCCTTGGTGCTTTCCACAGTGTTCCTTCTGCCAGTCACAAGCTGTCAAGAATGCTGCCCCTCACTCTCTTTTGACCCACCAACCCCATCCTAGCTTTAAGATTCTGGTTAAGTCTGCTCCAGGAACGTATCAGCTCCGCTTTGGAGCTGTGATGAATCTGCGTGAGAGAAACCAAAGGTTGGACTTAGCTTAGCTAATGATTTTAGAGTTTTCCTCCATCCAGGTGGAGAGGGTATTGGATTAGAACCGTTCTATTCATGACATCCAGGGAGCCTAGAAAGGATTCACCTCACAGTGGACAGGAAGCAGAGCCACACCAGAAAGGCCCGAGACAAGATGTGGCTCTCAGGACTCCCTGGAGTGACCCATTTTCTCCACTTTCTTTCCACAGATCCACCCTCCCAATAGTCCATCCCTGGATTAAACTGCTCATTAAAACAGAGCCTTTGTGATTCAGTATAACCATCTCTGGAAATGGCCATGTAAACCCAATTGACATGAGCATTGCAGGAGGCTTCAAGACACTTGGATCCATGAGCATCTCTAGCCCTTCAAGTGTGGGACCACAGACACCTGAGCCATCTCTTGCATCTCTGATGCTATCTGTGTACATATTGCTCTGTAGAGGAGAATGTAAACTTCTCAAGGGGAGCTCATGGTATTTCATCCTGGAGATGAAATGTAGAGCCAGACTATAGGATGAGGTTTGCTTTGCAGGAAACACCAAATACTGAGTTAAAGTCACTGAGTCCAGCCTTTCCCTCTTTGCCCCGTATGACGTATAAAAACGCCTTCCCTTGACTCCTGAGGCCTTTGGAATAGTACCCAAGGAAATCACCTAGGCTGTGGGGATATCCTCAAGCACTGTTGGCAGGAATGGAAATTATTAGGGAGGCTTTAAGATTACAAACATCTCACCTGAGCGGTCACCCTGAAGACAGGAATGATCCAAGTGAGTCAACATGTCAAGGACAAAGACTTGCACTTAGTACGTATGGTGGCTGGAAAAGAAATGGAAAAATACACAGGGACTGGGGAGGTGGCTTAGCAGCTAAGAGCGGTTGCCGTTCATGCAGAATGCTGGGGTTTGGTTCTCAGCGTCCACATCAGGACAGCTGACAGTTAACTCTGGTTTCATGGTATCTGGTGCCCTCTTTTGGCCTCTACAGACGTGCAGGGAAAACCCCCTTACAGAGAAGACAAAAATAAATAAATCTTTGAGGGAGGGAGGGAGGGAGAGAGGGAAGGAGAGAGAGAGAGAGAGAGAGAGAGAGAGAGAGAGAGAGAGAGAGAGAGAACCCCAGTTAAATATTTATCAGTATGTACGTGTTTAGCTACCAGGTACCCACAAAATGGATTTAGATAACCTGTGGGTGTTCACGTGAGTGTATACGTGTGTATGTAGGTGTACATGCAGCACTGTATTATGGGTGCAGGCTGCCACAGCAGCACTGCATTATGGGAGCAGGCTGCCATAGCAGCACTGCATTATGGGAGCAGGCTAGCACAATAGCACTGCGTTATAAGGGCAGGCTACATAGCAGCACTGCATTATGGGTGTAGGCTGCCACAGCAGCACTGCATTATGGGTGTAGGCTACCACAGTAGCTTGTTTTTGTTTTTGTTCCTTTAAAATTTTACACTTGATCTTAGCCAAAAGGCCAAGAAGTGATGTTCCTTTAAATTCTAAAACGTGGGTTCTGGGGATCGAACTCAGGTCTTGTCTTCATGGGTGCACAGCAAACACTTTACTGAATAAGCCACTTCCTCAGACCTACTTAGACAAATTTTAACAAGGTAATATTAGCAGTTTGTCCCAGAAACGGCCCAATAAAAGTAAACTAGGAGAGGCATAGGAACTCTGAGTGTCAGTTAAGCGAGCGCGTCGGGAAACACAATCTCCTTTATTGAGTACGACAGCTTCTCGGTGACTCAGCTCTGCAGGAGTCACATCTGGAAGGATTCCCATCTGGGAGAAGTGCTTCTGTGAGGGCATACCTCTGATAGGAGGAATGGCATGTCAGAAGGCATGTCCTCCGGTGGCAAAACGTAAACCCTATGCAGGAACTTGGAGATTTGGCAGGCAGTGGTGGGTTCTGAACTGGGGGATAGAGGAGAATATTGACAACAACATGAGAGATAAGAAAAGTCAGCATTTATTGAGCAATTACTTCATGCCAGGCACCATCTGTGTTCTCCAGTTAGATTTTAGAGTAACCCTGGAAGGTAGGAGGGGCATTTGAGCTTCTCATGATTGGGCTAGCCTTCTAGAAGGAAGTAAGACGTAAGGTGAAACACCCAAGCTGAAATGCTTAGCCCAGGAGGCTGTTGCCATTGTTGGGGAATGAATTCCAATGTGAACAGATCTCCAGGCTGATCACCACCCTCCTGAAACAGAACCTCGTGTTCCACTATATTTGTGGTGTTCTCTTCTCACACTGGAGACTGTCCCCAGGGCCTGTAGGGAATGCTGAATTCTGTGATCCATTCTCGGAGGCTCAGACCCTGTAACTTCAGCAGTACCTAGGAGTCTGTCTCTTTAAAAAAAAATCCCAAATGAATTTCTAATCATTGGCTTCCTTCTAAAACAAGGATGGAGAGGGCGCTGGGACCTTCTTACATGCACAGGAGAGTTCCTGATTCGTGGACAGTTTTTGTGAAGTTGGGAGTAGCTATGAAGGCTGTATTGAACCTGCTTAGGAAGCCGCGGCAATCATGAGGGAAGCCTAGTTAGGAGATTACTGGAATCGTCCAAGGGAGCAGTAACGCCAGCTCCCTCCACTCTTGGCTGGGTGCTCACTGCATCAAAGGGTCATTGATGGGATTGCCTTTCTGAACTTCCTGCTGCCTTGACTGATCAAGAGATCGTCATTGATGCTCCAGGAGCCAACCTGGACCACAGAGTGACCTTGGAAGTAGAAATGAATTAACCCTGGGCCATGAAGTCCCTCACTGCCCTGCAGCCCCAGGCAGCTGGGCAGCTCTGTCCCTCGCATGCTCATCTTGACCAGCAGAGTGTGTTACTTTCCCGAAAGAGTTTAGGTGTGTTTTTTGAGATCGTCATCACAGTGATGGAAAAGCTGCTGAATTCGTTTAGCAGTTGGCTTTCTCCTCAACTTTCTTGCATCTTGGACATGGAGGTGACCTTGGAAGTGCCAAACCATGGTGAGGATAGCAGCAACTGGTCTGTCTCTACTGTGGACTGCATTCAGACTCACCAAAGAGACAAACTTCCAGACATGTCTAAAGATCCACCCTGATTGTGGGTGGTGTTCACCATGGCTGGGCTTCTGGGCTAAGTAAAACAGATCATAAGAGAGAGCCTCTTGAGAGTGGGCATTCTCCTCTTTCTGCTTCCTGGTCCCAGCCTGTGAGCACGCAGCTTCAGGATCCTACTGCTATAGCTGTGGTCATTGCCATGACCCTGCCTTCCTCACAGGATGGTTCTGCATCTTATTTTGCTATAGGAATCACAATAACTAATATAGCAAGACATCAGGCTAGCTGGAGGCTAACCTTGTTTCATCAGTCATTTGTAGAACATTTTTATTGAGTCCATTTCACAGATGGAAAAATGGAGGCTGGAATATGTATAGAGTCCCTTGCCCAAGGACTTCATGGCAGCAAAGAGCACCGCTCATGTCTGCTGTTGAATGTTGCTTCCCTCTCCCATTCCCTTCCTGTAGAGTCCTTTCATCCTTCCTCCAGTATCTTAAAGTCGGCCAGCCAGGCACAGAGCTAGCCTGTAACTCTGTCTCTCTTAGTCTCTGTCTCTGTCTCTGTCTCTGTGTCTGTGTCTGTGTCTGTGTCTGTGTCTGTCTCTGTCTGTCTGTCTGTCTCTCTCTCTCTCTCTCTCCCTCTCGTGTGTGTGTGTGTGTGTGTGTGTGTGTGTGTGTGTGTGTTGGGGGAGGGGAGCTGGTTCAAAAGCATCTTCCAACCCAGTCCCCTTTCCAAACAAAACAGAGCTTTTTACATGGTGCTCAAACTAAGTAGGTGATTAAATGGGTTTTCCTTTGCCAGTGGTTAATGAGGGTTGAATTAACCTCTGCAGTTATAGTGTGTGCCTCTGATGCTGGGTCTCGGCTTGCAATAGAAAGCCAACAGAGAGTGACAATTGCAACATTATGTAAATGACCGCCAGGAACCCGGTTGCTGCTGGCAACCCAGAGTTTGAGGAATGGGCTCTGGCACTCTCTGGCTCTCCTTTCTTAAGCCCTCCAACACCCTGCCCAGATTTCTAATTCTTTGCCTGTTTACTCCTCACTATAGTTCTAGGGTGAGGACATCAGACTTCCCCCTGTGCAGGTGTCCCGTTGAGACTGTACCTTTAATGACTATACCATACACATGTGCATTGGCACCTCTGCATGACCCCCAGCTGCCTCCTTGCCAGGGCCTGCCTTCTGACTACCTTGATTGTGTTGACCTGGCTTATACCTTCCCCACAAGGGATGGGTTCAATGGGTGCAGGCAGGTCTCAAACTTCCCTTAGGTAAGAACAGAGGAGGATCTCTCTAATCCCCTCCCTTGGCCTAGCCTCATCTTACCCTGTCTCCGGGGGAGGGAAGGCATGGTTTAGGGGTATAGTTTATGATAGTGGCAGAGACTACTCATATCACGGCAGGCCAGGAAGCAGAGAGCATGAGATAGGAACCAGGGGCTGACTATCACCTTCAAGGGCCCACTCCTAGTGACCCATCTCTGACAGCTGAGCCTTATCTTTGATGGGTTCCCCCAGCCTTCCCAGATAGCACCGTCAACTGAGGGGCAAGTGTCTAATATATCATCTGAAGAGAGTCATTTAGAATCAAACCATAAGTCGGGTCCTAAAAGAACCTTCAAAGAACCATGAATTCCCTGTCAAGTCCTTGCCTTACATGGTTTTATCATGTACCAGGCAATGTGTCTAGAGAACAACCAACTAACTTCTGGTGCAATTAGGTAAGACATATACATATATTCCCTTCTAGAGATGAAATGTTTGAAGGAAAATAGCTTTCTCAAGTGAGCAAGTGATGGTGGCAGGTTTCTAACTCGGTGCAATTGCCAGCTTGACCCCATCTAAAATCACCCAGGTAGAGTCTCACCAGTTAGCCTGTGGGCACGTCTGTGGGGGATTGTCTTGATTACATGAATGGATGTGGGAGGAACAGCCCACCTTGGGCAGCACCATTCCCTAGGTTTGGATCCCCACCTATATGAGTGGGGAAGGTAAGCTGAGACTAAGCATGCATGCTCTTTGCTCTTGATGGGGATGTAATGTGATGAGCTGTTTTAGGTTCCTGCTGCCTTGGCTTCCCTGTTGTGATGGATTGTAACCTGGAATTGTGAGCTAAAATAAACTTTCTTCCGCAGGTTGATTTTTTGTTAGGGGTGTGTTATCACACCAGTGGAAATGAAACTAAGGCAGCCAGGCTTGCCTGACTCTGGAGTCTTCAGGGTTGGTAGGCAGTAGGAAGAGATCAGAGGACAGGCTGGAAATTGTCATTGTGACTAGCTAGAGCTATTGTAGATGTTTCCAGGGGTTTTTCCTCCCTTTTGGGGCATTAGTGTTGTCTCTTTTGTCTCCAGAAGGTGCACACCATTTTATCAGAAAACCGAAAGATGATTTTTATGAGAAATTTTCATTGTTTCTTTTAATATAAGCAGAAACCCAGCACACAAGCAGATGAATGGCCAGCGTGGGAATGCATGCCACTGAGTGACTGGAGTCCATTCATTCTCCTAAGCAGGTTGGGTGTTCTCATGGTTACACTGTTTACACATTGTATTTGTGTAGCAAAACCTCTCTCCCCAAGCAGGGCCAAGGTAAATGATGTGAGCATGATCCCTATTGGATTAACCCAGACCTTGAGGCTTCCATCAGCCTCCAGGTATGTTTCCAGAAGTGCCCACATCTCCCAGAGCACTCAAGGGACACTAGAGGGATAAATAAAATAAAATAAAATAAAATGACAAACTGTTATTCTTATCAACTTCAGGAGTGAAGACCTGGTGTTACACAAATACCGTATTATTTCATGGGACTAGCACTTGAGAGGCAGAGGCAGGTGGATCTCTGTGAGTTCAAGGCCAGTATGGTCTACACAGTGAGGTCTAGGGCAGCCGGGCTACATAGTGAGACCCTTTCTAAACACACACACACACACACACACACACACACACACACACACACTTTCAAGGATGAACAACCAGATGTGCCCAAAGTTAACATCTACACACAGTTTGGGATCCCGGAACAGCCACACACTTAACCAGCCCAGAAGGCCCCATGGTGCTACTCAGAGGAACTGGCTGCTGGTGGTTAATTCAGCCATAGCTTTTCCCACTGAAGCTCTGAACAGAGAAAGCACAGAGGAAGTGGGTGCTCTCAAATCTTGCTGTCTGAGCAACTGTCCTGGGGCCTTTGATTTGCAAACTCCCACAGCTCCCTCTGTCAGTGGTCATGGGATTTTCCCAGACTGCCGTGCCTTGTGACATCTAGGTCCTTCCTTTGCTCCTAGTTTCATGGTTGGAAGGTTGTCATGCTTCTAGATATCTGCTTGGCCCTGAGAATAGAGTGTGTGCACCCATATGATAGCATCTTCCAGTGCCTGTGTGCTTTAGATGAGGCCACTGTAAGTAAGCAACACAGAAAGTTGTTTGTTCTCTCCGCTGGAGGCCGGAAGTCTGAGGCTTAGACGCTGGTTGAGTTGGATTCTTGTTCTTTGGCTTGTCATGGCCACATCCGGCATGTTGTAGAGTTGACTTCCTATGCCCATCTACTAAGGGCACAAATGGGATTGGACTAGTCTCCAGCCTCAAAACCTCTGCTTACCTCTTTAAAGTCAACCCTCAGACACAGTCACAGTTTGACATTCAGGACATGGGATGCCAGCATGAGTCAGGTAGAGGGCATGCTTAGCCCATGGTGGCTGCTGCAGCAACTACACATCTCTACAAATTTAGGAGCTTAAAAAATACAAAATCCCTGCAGGTTGGTACATTATATATGTCTCTATGTTACTCTTCACCTACTGCAAAAAAGAAGCTTCTCTGGTGAGGGTTGAGGGCGTCAGTCTATGGTTATAAAGGGTAAATCATTAGAAGTTAGAAGTCAATTTATTGCATATTGTAAATTTTAATGGGTAAATCATTAGAAGTCAATTATGTTGCTATGCCAATTTATCAGAATAGTAGGAATAGCTTCTCTTCTAGGGCCCATGACCTCTCTAACAAGGGGTTGTTGGTCTTATAACACACCAAGCATGGGTTCTGTCTTGAGAAGAGGGCCTCACGTTTAATCAGAAAGTGGTTAGTAATTTCTCTAACATTCACGCCACCATAGCAGCAGTGGGCATGTCTTGTCAGGTTGGTCGTTGCTGTATCTCATAGCTGGAGAGGGGAGGGAGAAATTGGAGGGTGGTAGGAAGTGGACTTGATCAGAGCACATATACACACACGTATATACGAACTTCTCGATTAAAAAGAACACAGCTTGCAGTCTTAGAGTTTTTCTAATCCAAGTCTGTCATGCATTGCTGTGGGCTAAGATCAGGATGTCCCCTGTTTCTCCCTACTTGTTCTGGATCTGCAGCCTTACTTTTTGTAGCTTCTAGAAGGCCATCTTCACCATCAGAACCATAAGAGGCCAGTGACTCCTTCCCATTCCATACCTGTTTGTTCCCTCTCCCTTACTCATATAGAAGTATGGGTACATATTTCATTTACAATTCCATATTACATAGTCTATTACATACTGAACTTCCCTTTGGCCTCGGCATCAGGACACTCTAATATAAGCTTATAGTAATGGAATTAGCCACACAGCATAGCATACCTCATAGTCTGGGGATTAATACACAGACATGTGTGGGGGCCCCAATTCTGCTGACCATACCCTGTATCACGTCAGGTCTGTACTGGATCTTTGCATGCAACTGTTTTCTGTCTGTTGCTACAAGAAAATCCGTGAGGCTGGATTCCGTGCAAAGAGGAGATTTCTAAAGGTTCAAAGTCATGGCACTGGCATTGCTTGGCCTGGCTGAAGGCTTCATAGGAGACACCATTACATGGTAGGGGATAATAAAGAGTGCAGGATAGGATAGGCTATCCCTGTCTACACATAGTCTGTTCTGATGGGAGCTAATTCATTCCCGCCAAGTTCAAATACCTTTTTCCTGTTGTTGTCTCACATAGCTCAGGCTGGCCACAAACTCAGTGTGTAGCTGAGAACGATCTTGAACTCCTGATTCCTCTTTTTCCACCTCCCAAGTGCTGGGATGACAGACATGTGCTACCCCACTCACAGATCAAACCCAGGTTTTCCTACATGCTAGACAAACTCTCTACTGACTGAGCTCTACTCTCAATCTACTTGTTTGAGATCAGCATCGCTCCCTTGTGAGTTAGAATGAGCGTGACCCCGGCCACTTCCCACTAGGTCCCAGTCTTTGCAATGTGGTTACACTGAAGACCAAGTTTCAACATGAGTTTGGACAGGAGCCAGCCACAGTATTCGTCCTGTGTTGGGTACACCTCTCTACTTTTCAGGCAAACAGACTTTGTTCACGTAGATTTTGCAAGCTATTTATTGGGTTTGTCGGATGTATTTGTCTGCTTTTGTTATTGTGACAGATTCCCAGAGAAATTAATTTCAATAAAGGAAACACTGAACTTTAGCTCATGGCTGCAGATGTTTCTGGCAACGGTAGGTTAGAACCATTAGTGTCCTTCTGTGGCAGTTCAGTTCACCTTGGTATGGGAGTGGGCTGAAGCCATCTCCTGGCAGCTAAGAATTAAAAACAGAGAAAATATGGAGGGTTCCAACAGCAGTGGCCTAATTTCCTTTAACTAGGAGTCTGACTGGAAATTGGAGTAGGAACAGGACATTTCAGCCTAAGGACTGTCAATTTTGGTCTCACAACCTGTCACAGAGGAGCTGGGGTAATGTTGCCTTCCTAATTACCCTACCTCCCAAGAGTGCCCCAGTGTAGTGGTGACCAAGCCAGCAACACTCAACCTTTTAGGAAACATTTAATACCCCAACTGTAGTGTGAGGTTTGTAGGAGAGAGGAAGGACTTTGGTGTCTGTGACTGTCCTGGTTTGGGTTTTATTGCCGTGAAGAGACACTGTCACCAAGGCAACTCTTATAAAGACAAACATTTAATGGGGGATGGCTTACAGTTTCAGAGATTCAGTCTATTATCATCATGGCAGGAAGCATGGCAGCCTGCAGGCAGACATGGTGCTGGAGAAAGAGCTGAGAGTTCTACATTTTGATCTGAAGGCAGTCAGGACCAGGGTCTCTTCCACATTGGGTGGGGCTTGAGCATAGAACCTCAAAGCCCACTCCCACAGTGACACACTTCCTCCAACAAGGCCACACCTACTCCAACAAGGTCACACCTCTTAATTGTGCCACTTCCCATGGGCCAAGTATATTCAAGCCACCACACTGACATTGTGAGCTCTTCATGCTGAGGGAATGTGGGTCAAACTTGTCAACACCCAGGTGGATAAAACTCACTGGCCCTGGAACCCCACCACAAGGCTGGTGTGCATGAAGATCCCTTCCTTGGGCTGTGTAGCTCCCATCCCCCCTCTCCAGCAGCAAGTTTCCTCCTGATAATCAGGCTGGCAGGAAGCTCTTGCCACTTAGAACAGAGATGGGAGCCGAGACAAAGGAGAAACTTCCAGGCCAGACCAAGAGACCATGCGTGACACACATACCTGAGACATGGGCTAGACTGTGGACCTCCCTCTCTAAGCCTAAATTCAATCTCCTCCATGGGCTTTTATGAGAGGCTTAAAGAGAAAAATCTATGTGTCAACATTACGATTATTCTGTTGAGAGGATGCACCCTGGGCTTGGTTTCTTTGCCATCTTTCCAAGCAGGTAACTGATTTCTCTCACACAAAAGCACCAGTTGTCCATTTGTTTTCTGTTGGCTGAGTGGTTTTATTGTGCATTCCTCCTGCTTATCCAAATTGGTTTTCCTTCGCTCACATCGCCATAACCATTTATCTTTTATTTTCTCTGGGGATGTGACCATCTTTCATTGAGTCCCCTTAGGTATCTTGTGAGCTCTAGTGGAGAGCTGATGGACAGATGGATTCAGGGTCTCGGTTTTCTGTAGAAGGTATCAAGGCTTGAACTCTGGCTGTGTGGTCAGTCTGCCTCCGGTGACAAATGATGTTATTTTGTTTGCAAGAGCCAGCTGCATGTCAGTTTCTGTGATAAGCAGGTGATGGAGACCCTGCTTTGTGGGAGGGTCTGATGGGCAAGTGAGAAGGGCAGAATTCTAAGGGTGGTGGATGGGCTACATAGTTCCCAGCTCTGGCAAAGAAGAGTGATTGGTTGAATGTGGATCATAAAGAGCCAGGAGCTAGGAAGATGGCTCAGTCAGTAAGGTGCTTGCTGTGCAAGCACAGAGATCAGAACCATCCCCAGGACTCACATAGAAAAGCCAGGCATTGTGTCCAGTCTCTTCCCCAGGCATTATCAAGCTCCACTTTGTCCCAAGAGCCCTGTGCCTCTATGCTCACATCTTGCCTACACTCTGTGATGATTTATGTATGCTTGGCTCAGGGAGGTGTGGTTTTTTGGAGTAAGTGTGGCCTTGTGGGGGTGGGCTTTAAGACCCTCAACCTAGCTGCCTGAAAGTCAGTATTCTGCTAGCAGCCTTCAGATGAAGATGTAGAACTCTCAGCTCTGCCTGCTCCATGCCTGCCTAGATGCTGCCATGTTCCTGCCTTGATGATAGTGGACTGAACCTCTGAACCTGTAAGTCAGCCCCAAATATATGTTGTCCTTTATAAGACTTGCCTTGGTCACGGTGTCTGTTCACAGCAGCAAAACCCTAACTAGGACACATGCTATCCCCCAAATCTAGGGGGAGTTGGAAAAAGTAATTTCATCTGGGAACCCCTGTACAAAAGCAACCAACCCAGCCAAGAACCAAGTTTGTATTTGGGTTTTCAGTCTCATCTACGAAGGCCACCAGTTCTCAGGCTCTTCCAGTTGAGACAACTAACTGTCTAGGTTTCTGTGACTTGGGTCCTGTTAGAATCACAAGGATGATCTACCAACTCCAGATAACTGAACTATTTAAAGCATCAGGTGTTCCTGACATGTGTTAATGGTTGCCTTTGGTGAAAGGGTCCTCTTTGGGATGTCATGGAATGTCAGATGTAACTACTCTCCCCAAAGGACCTGGAAAGCCACTGCCATCAGAGCCATTGAGGTGGTGGGAGAAATTTTTACCATTGCTTAGTTTTTATGATGCAGGGACTCATGTATCTTGAGCTGGCCCCAAGCTCACTATGTAACAGAGGGTGACCTTAAACATCTGTTCTTCCTGCCTCTGCCTCCCAGGTGCTGGGATTACAGGTGTGTGCTTTCACATGCAATATTATGAGATGCTAAGGGTGGGACCCAGTGCTTCGTGCATGCTAGGCAGGCACTCTACTGAGACCCTCCCCACCTCTAAAGAAGTGTTTCTAACCTCAGAAATGATGACTTTCTCCCCCTCTTCTCCTCCCCTTGTGGAAATCTGTTCGCATAAAATGCTTGAAATTGTTTTTGGCATGATGACTTAGCCGTATAACCCTTTATGGAGAGAGACAATAGATAATTGGACAATTAGGGAGAGAACATTCCACATGAAATTCTTTATTCTGCCATGAATAAAACTGGAGGGGTTGGCGCCAAGTGGGAAGAGCACCTAAATTCCCCTCATTTGGAAATCAAGGGTTTCTTTCTTTCTTTTTTATTTTTTGGCAGGTTTATTCTTTTTGTTTTCATTAACTTATTTATTTGCTTTACATTCCCATCACACTCACCTTCTCCCAGTCCCACCCTCATAACCCTCTCCCCTATTACCTCTTCCCCTTCTCTGAGGAGGGGAAGCACCCCACCCCCCACCCGGTGGGTACCAACCCACCCTGGCACATCAAGTTGCAGCAGGACTAAGAGCATCCTCTCCCACAGAGGCCAGACAATGCAGCTTAGCTAGGGAAAAGGGATCCAGATGCAGGCAACAGAGTCAAAGACAGCCTCCATTCTAATTGTGAGGAAGAAGGACTGAGGGAGACAGACGGGTCAAGGACGCCACAAGAAGATGTTCAGAGACAACTAACCTGACCTGGAGGTTCGCAGAGATTGAACCACCAATCAAACATGCATGGGCTAGACCTAGGCCTTCCTACACACTGGTAGCAGAAGTGCAGCTTGGTCTTCATGCGGGTCCCCTGTGGGGTTTGTAAGACCCTCCAACCCGTCCTGGAAGAACCCAATACTAATCCAACCTGTCTCCTACCCCCACCCCAAGATTCTTTTCCTTTCTAGGATTTTAAGAGAAACCAAGGGGATGTTGTCTGTGCATCCTCAGGTGGCTGTGGAAAATGGATTCACCAGCTGTGGTAGGAGGCAGGCTCAGCCCAAACTTGCTATATATAAAGAACGACAGGTCTGTAGGGAAATTGGCTGATGTGGCTGTTTGACATATTCCCTCTGAAGCAATATACTTCCCTTCCCCCTTTCCTGTTCCCTACCTTCAGACCTCTCAACCTCTGAGGGCTTCATCCTTTACTGCTCAATCTTCAAGTGTCCTTTCCTGGCTCTTTCCAAAAGGGTCCAGTCTCTCAATAATTCTACTGTCCCCAATATCCAAATTACTGACCTTCTGTGGGGTCAAACTTGAGAGTAACACAAACTGAACTTACACTAACCTTCACTAAGGTTTGGTGAATGATGACCACCCCTGACATGCTCAAAGTAGCATTTCAGTCTTTTGAGAAGACTGACCCATGTAAGTCTCCATGGTGTGGTGCTATGGGTGTAAGCTGTGGGAGCTGTGTTTTAAGACAATGGGCTTTTACTGGAGGACATAACAACGGGAATGTTGGCAAGCCCTGCTTCCAGGTTTGTGCTTGGTGGGTCTGGCTGATGTATGCATGCAGAAGAAAATCAATTCCATTAACATTTTGATAACACAGTCTCCTTCCTTTCTTCTTCCCTTCCTCCTGTATTAGTTGTTTTTCTCATTGCCCCAACAAAACACCCAACAAAAGCAACTGAAGGAAGGAAGGTTTATGTAGGCTCACAGTTTGAGAGAGACAGTCCATCATGGCGGGGGGACAGCAGAGGCCTGAGGCACGACTCGGGGGGTGGTACTGTGCATCTGCTCACTTTCTTCTTTTTATTCAGGTTCCCAGCCCTCGGGGTGGGGCCACCCACATCAGGGTAGGTCTTCCGATTTCAGTTAAAACTCCCTGGAAATGCCCCTGCACTCACACCCAGAGGTTTGTTTCTAAAGTGACTCATTTAGAGTCGTGAGCTCATAATCGAGTTGTGAGCGAAGATGCCTACCAACCTCCTTCCTTCCATTCTGCACCCGACATTGGATCCCAGATATCTGCTCTGTGGTGTCACATTGCTGGGCTGGCTTGTCATTGTTACGGTTTGTCTACTCCAGGTTCATTTGAGAACCCCAGGTGAGGAGGCTGATGGTCCTGAATCTTAGAGCCTTCTGGGGTCAGTGACCTCCTTGGACCATACGCACTGTATCTCCATTCTGCCCTGGCTCTGGCATACAGACATCCAAGTCTCTGTGCCACAGCTGGTGTTTCCACCCTCATCAGTTCTGGCTCTTTTCTGTGTACTTTGCATTTCTTGTACCAAGATCTGTCTTCATTGCAAAAGAACTAATTACACAGACTCCTTCCCAGGTCCTGCGAACCTGTGCTAGAACCTGTGCTAATGGAGAGATGAGCATATCTCTGGACCAGAGAGAGAGAGTCTCAAGGAGGAACACCACATGGAGTGTGGTTCTGTGCCCCAGAGTTGCTAGAATGGGCTTCTACCCAAGGCCACCTGGGTGATTTCTCAGGTCATCTGGGAGTGTGAGATACAGGCCCCTGTCTACCAGGTTGTCTGGCGATGCTCTGAGACAGTGTGGGTGGAGGCCTTTGCTAAACTGGCTTGTGGACTACAAACTCAACAGCTTGTGTGCTGGGCTGGGAGCCATAATCAAATGTGCTCACTGGTGATTTCTCCAAGGCAGAAAAGAGAAGACAGTCATTCCTTAACAGGGCAAACACAGCCTGCTCCCAAAGCCAAGAAAACAGTGTGGCAGGCCTGTTCCATGCTCTTGAAAAAGAATATCCTTCTATGGTGTCTTAGGTTGTTCTCTCTATAAAGAGGGGTATACTGGATAGGTCTATGTTTATTTTTTATCAACTTGACACAAGCTAGTGTCATCTGGAAAGAGGGACCCTCAACTGAGAAAATACCTCCATTGGATTAGCCTGTTAGCAAGACTGTGAGACATTTTCTTCATTAATGATTGATATAGGAAGACCCAGCCTACTGTGGGTGGTACCACTCCTAGGCAGGTGGTATATATATATAAATATATATACTTGATAAGTAAATAAATCCCTGCTATATCATGGATATAGATATATTTCATATATACATATATATCCTTAATATATATGTGTGTATATATATCCTAGATATATATACATATATGTGTATGCATCCTTGATATATATATATCTCCCTGATATATATATATGTATACATATCCCTGATATATATATATCCCTGATATATATGTATGCCTATACCTGATATATATTCCTGATATTTATCCCTGATATATATATCCCTAACACACACACAGACACACACATGCATGCATGCACACATGCACGCACGCATGCACACGTGCACTGAGTTTGCTATTGAGAACAAGCCAGTAAGTAGTATTTATCTGTGGTCACTCTTGAAGTTTATACTTCCAGGTTCCTACCTCGACTTCCCTTCACAATGGACTACAAACTGTCGGCTAAAATAAACCCTTTTCCCTTAAGTTATTGTTGTTGTTATTATCATCATTTTGGTCATGGTGTTTATCACAGCAAAAAAAGCAAACAGCAACAGAAAAACCATTGGAAATGATTTCTGCAAACTTTTCTCTGCTAAATCTAGGAGTCTATGAATATCCCAGCACCTTCTGTTCCCCTTCCACAACGCAGGCAGAATATCTATAATATTATTTCCAGAACGTTCAGTTGACCAAGGTTCCCACCTGCTCAACACACACCTCTGGTTCCAGGTGGAGTGCTCCATTCCTGGCTAGACACCTGTGGCCCTCAACACCTGTATGCATGGCTTTACGACCTGCTGCTCCTTCCATCACTCTGCAATGTGGTTATGTTGGACCATGTGACACTCATTGTGGCCCTTGGGGTCCTGGGAATGCAGTCTTGGGAGTGATGGAGGCCCTTCGTCTTCATTAAGAGTTTGTACATTGTTCTCTTAAAAAGGAATCTACACATCTGCTAATGGTTTGTTCTGAGTTAACCTTTCATCTACATGATGCCCAGAGTGTGGTGTGATAGTTCTTTACCCACTACTGTGATAAAATACCCTGAAAAAGCCACTGAAGGAAGCAAAGATTCACCTGGGCTCACAGTTCAAGGGTGCAGTCCATGGCAGGGAAGTCAAAGAACAGGAACAGAAGGCAGTCGGTCAGTAACCAATCAGGAAGCAGATGGGTGTGAATTCTGGTGCTCACTTTAATGTAGTCTAGGACCTAAGGCTAGGGATGATGCCACCCTCCTTTAGGGGAGTCTTCCTACCTCTGTTAACCTAGTGGAGACAATCCCTCACAAACATACCCAGAGGCTAACCTCATCAGAATAATCCCTCACAAGTGTGCCTGGAGGCTTGCCTCTTAGGTGGTTCTAGATCCTGTCAAGTTGATAGCCAACACTAACAGTCACAGGTGGGCACAAGAGGAATACAAGGTGGCCTTGGTGTACTGGAACCCTTGCCCTTTTACACAGAAAGATGAGACCATTGGGGAAAATAGCAACACCATAAATCTAAAGAGACAAGGCCAACCACGTGATCGGGAGGTCAAGGCTAACCATTGGAATGGATGACTCCCACTATCATCCTCTGGCTGAGGAGAGAGCAAGACAGACCCTTAGGATGCTAACCCACCATCCTCTCAGACTGCTGGCTTTCTGAATAAGACAGAGTTTAAAGATTCAGCTCCTGTTTTTTAACTCAGGTGACTCAGACCCAGCTATAGCTCGTCATGGACCATCATCTTCCTTGTCCCTTACCCTGGCCACATTCTTTTCGCCCTTAGGATCTCAGCTTCCCGATCACAGCCACCTGAGAAGTCTTCTCACCTCCTCCAAAGCTGGAGAGGCTGATATGACTGGCCAGCCAGTCTAGTCTAAAGCTACATGGAGAGACTCTGCTTGGGGAACTAAGGTGGAGTGTGATCAAGGAGGGTACCAGCATTCTCCTTTAGCTTTTCTAGATACAAGCACTACTAAACAGAACAAATAATGGCAGGCAGACATCTTCTATTGAATTACAAGATCTTGAAGGATGGGCTGCATGCATGCTGTTCACCTGTCTCCTGAGCTTCAGCACAGTGTCTGGCATGGAACAGACACGCAGGGAGTGTTGGTCACTTGAACCAGTTTTAAGATGCTCCATTGCTCCCCAGACCAAGCGCCTGCATCTCCCTCCCAGGAGGCAGGTCGGGATCATACTTTGGATGCTGCAGTGAATAGACTCAGACTGTTTCCAAACAACGATCTTTCCACTTTCCAAAATGCTCTACTATCTCCCAGGAGTTGGAATTGAACTCCATTTGTGCCATGTCATCTCACATAACCCCCGTCCCCCTCCCCAAGTGACCTGTTATCTTTAGAACGGTGCTGTAAGCCACTTGGACCTTCCCGTTTGTTTCATCTTAGAAACACAGCCAAGCACATACATCTTGTTTTAGATGGATCCTGGCAAGCTGACTTCCTGTTCCCATTCAATCAATCATCCCCCCATCTTTGGCAGGAAGGAGAGCATGCAGTTTCACACGTGCCAACCCTAACATATTTCTAATTCCATCATGGCTGGGCGGGTGCCGCCTCTGCCGTAGGATTTTAAGATGCTTAAAGAAAAATGAATGTGTAAGAGTATTTCACAGCCAGGACTAGGAACTCACAGGCTGGGTGGTGACAGAAATAAGGCCAGAGTCCTGTGTGGTAGAAGGAAAGAGGCCACACCACCAGGTGTTGCCACAGCTCAAAGCACTGGGGTGCTGGGTACCAAGGTGCTAGTGGTAACTTAAGAGTAAAATGGATTGAAAGTGAAGACAAGAGGAAGGACTAGGTGTTCCTACATGCATTTAGGGTACCAAGAGAGCTTGGGAGAGGGTGAGCTGACAGTCTTTGGTATCGGCAAGGCTCCATTCGGTTATTTCAAAACCTTAAGGCGCTATGACAGCCACTTTTCGTTGTGATGTTCCAATGATCACTGCTAAGTATACATTCTGGTCTCGAAGCCCCCGATGTGTATCTGAGCTGTGTGCCTGAGCACACATGTGTTTAATCGTGTCTCCTGTCAGTTCCTTAGTAATTCGGAAGTCTCTGTAGATGGTCCCCTGGCTTCATAACTTAACTCCATCCCTTGTCATTAATCCTTTACTGAAATCAATAGCATCCTTCCCGAGAAGCCGAGAGGGATTTTGACCTTTGGTTTATTTTCTCCAAGCTCTGATTTATTGTTTACCCATTTCTTCTTAGAACAGACTGAGAGCTTCTCTTTTCTGCCTGGGGAATCCAGCAGGGAGCAGGAAGCAACTGCTCTAATTCATAGCTGCAACTGGAAGGCAGTGGGCAAAGACTAAACTCTGCAGTGCTGGCTTCCCCTTCAGGACCTGCTTCTCTAGAGGCTGTTCCTTATTTAAAAAAGGCTTCAAGCACAGAGTAGCCTCTGTGTTAAAATTGTATTTAAGAGTCTCTTTATTATTTATGTGACCAGTAGCTTTAGAATACCTTGTGTGAGCAAGAAGAAGTCCCTCTCTCTCCTTCGCTTAGCCTATGCTAATCTTCCTCTTTTTTTTCACAGTCCAATTTGCTCCCCTTCTGTTCTGTTCTCAGCTGGCTCTTGGCATTTCACTACAGATACCAAACTAGTAGAGCAATAATCTGTTATTATTAATAAGTGACTCCGTGGGCAAGATGCAAGCCGATTGTATTCATCCGGCATCTGCAATACTAGGCAGATTCACTAGGTTTTGGAAACTGCATTCATCCGCAGGGTGGCTTTTGTGTATCTCCTTGGCCCCTAGCTCCCTGCAGCAGCTACATGTTTCTCATAACGTGTGAATTTCAGTCTTCCAGGGCTCAGGTATGGGTTTTAGGTATGCGTTTAACCTATCTCTGAGCTGGCGAGATGGTTCATTGGTAAAATGTCATGGAAGCATGAAAGCCTGAGTCTGAATCCCCAGCACCCATGTAGAAAGATGGCACATACCTATAATCCCAGCATTGGAGATGCTAGAGACAGCATTCTTGGGGTTTGCTGGCTAGCCAGTCACAATAAATTGGCAAGTTCTGGGTTCAGTGAGAGACTCTTCCTCAAGAGAGGCAATTTGGAAAATACACAATGCCAACACCTGATCTTCACATACATGTATACTCACATGCACATATGTACACATATGCATACTCAAATAAACATGTACACACATAGACATACAAATACAAACAGACAAAGACGGGGGCAGGGCACATTCAACTGTTAGGGACCACAGTCCAGACCAAGGTAGAGTTATCAGTCTACATCCATGACCTACTTTAGATGCATTTGTGTGTAACTGTCTAAGAATTTAGGCTCAAGTTGCATAACATACACACGCAGACATACTATATGCAGACACACACACACACAGACACACAGGCACACAGACACATGTACACACACATGCACACACACATACCACACACAGATATACACCCACATACGTGCACACACAGACACACACACATGCACACAGATACACACAGACACATCACACACAGACATACATGCACACACATGCACACTCACACCCAGCTGGCATGCTGCCTCTGTGAGCACCACTCCTGAGCCTACTTGTGTGGGGCTTGGAGTTCACAGCACGTTCTGGGTGAATTGGATCTGTGTGCCATTTTGATCTGGTTGGCCAGTCTGCCACAATGGATCCGTTTTTCTAAGGGTGTTGCTTATTTGCATGGTTTAGAATGATATGATACAAGTTTCTTTTCATACCTGGAGAATTTGCTTTCTTTGAAAAGTCCACACCTCTGACCTAGCCAGGTCTGAGATGGTAGTCCCCAGTCACCTGTGACAACTGGACTCTTGACATGTAGCCGGTTCAAACTCTGCTTTAACTCTACAGTCTTAAATATAGGAAAAAAAGAAAATAAAGTGTTCAGTCTTATTTTTGATAGCCACAGATTAAGATGATCTTAATTTTTGACATGCTTGAGCATATAAAAAACACTAGAAGGTTAACCTCAGTTTTAACAAAACAATCACTTTTTTTTCCTTTTGAGTCAAGGTCTCATATAGCAGACTGACCTCAAACTTACCATTTAGTCAAGGTTAACCTTAAACTTACTCACCCTCCTGCCTCTACTTCTTGAATGTGAGGATTATACGTACGTGCCATCACACCTGCTTTTTGTGTAGTGTCGGGATGCAAACTTTGCAGGCTTGGCAAATATTTTACCAACTGAGCTGTATCCCTATTCCTTAAAAAGTTTTAAATGAGGTTCAAGAAACTTTAAAGCCATGTGCCTTGATATTTCTGAAGACAGTGCTGCTTCTGGTGGAATACTAAAGGTCACACAGGCTGATGGTCCAGGTTGCTCCTTGGCTTCAGTGAAAGTACATTAGTACACTGAAGGAAGGTAAGGGTGTATGCATTGGTCACTATGTACCTGACAGGCATCTACTGAGTACCTACTGTGTGTGTCAGATGTGGGACAAAATGCTTGAATGCTTTGGAGAAAGGGGGCTGGATGCCCATCCAAGGGGCATACTTGAACTATACTCTAGCCTGGGTCTCACTCAGAACTGAGCAGCCTCAGCAAGAGCAGGAGAAAATAAGGGGTTCCTTCTTCATTCACATGAGGGGTTGTTTCTCCCATAGCTATAGACTGTATGAACACCTTGTGAAATGCCAGTTCCCCACCTGTAGCAGTATGACCTAGACGGGAACAGACTCTCTGGAGGCAGGCTTCAATGAGACAGCTTGTTTAATGGGGGGGACAAATGTCGTTTAAACCTTTGGGGGTTGTGTAGGGGATTCTGGGGTGAGTGTACATCATTGGCCCAGGCCAGGGTGTTGGGGATGCCTCATTTGCCTTAGGAGGAATTCCAGGTGCTGCTGGACATGGCCTTATAAGGAGAGAGGAAGTTTGACCTGGCTACTGGCTACGTGACCTCTTGTGGTAGGGCAAAGGTGGGGGCACAAGGAAACAGTAATCCTACTCCTGCAGATCTCAGGACAAGATTTCTGGGGTTTGGACATGCCTTGATCCCACTCTTGCCCCAGGCTGGCTCCCCCTGTCACATGGTTCCCGGGTCCCACAGTGTAAGAACCCCTGGGAATCATCACTAGCCCTGCCTCTGCCATCAGAGCAGGGCAACTCTGGCCCCTAATACCTGGCTCCTTGGCCCTTTGCCTGTATTATAACCTCTGGTGGAATCCTTCCAAGTCTGACACTCTCCGAGCTCAAAGGCACCCAAGGTCATCTTACTGTAAAGCTCGGTCTCCTTCAGGCATGCCAAGGTGGCATTCATTCTGTTCTCTTCTCATGTCAGGAACTATTAACTATTAACTCATGTCAGCCTTAACTATTTATCACCACCCTGATTCCCTCGCTAGGAGATACCTTCCTAATTCAGAGTGTGTACCCACGTTCTTGCTTCAGTTTTGTTTCTGTCGTGTATGAAAAACTACCATGGCAAAAAGCAACCAAAGAGAGAAAGAGTTTAGCTGGCTCACAATTTTCGGTCACAGACTATCACTGTAGGGAAGTCAAGGTAAGAACTTGTCACATTATGTCTACAGCCAAGAGAAGAGAGCAATGAATGCGTGCACGCTTGTGGATGCTTAGCTCTCCCTCATACAGTCTAAGACACTCTGCCTAGGAAATGGTGCTGCCCACAGTGGGCAGATCCTCTACCTCAATGAATATAAGACTGTCTCCTACAGACAGGGCCACAGGCCAACCTGCTCCAGTAATTGCTCACTGAGACTCCCAGGGTTCTAGATTGTGTCAAATTGACCCCACTAGCTACCACCTGTCTGTAGTATCAGAGACAGTGACAGCCATAGCAGTCTGTCTGGACTCTTTGTCTCTAACTCACCTTTAGTTACTGCTGTAGGTCACCCATCTCAATTCCAACACGTGGGACCTGGAATTTAGGAGTGGAAATTTGCTGAGAGGGTCATGACTCTAACTCTCTTAATCATGGATGCAATGCTGGAAACTGAGGCCCACTGCTTGGTGGTACCCACCTGTTTCCGCTGAGTCCTTTAAAAGTCGTGGCTTCGTCTATCTGCTTTTCTTAGAGCACAGCCTGGCACACACCTGGAATACAGAAGGCTTCTCATAACAGGTCATTCACTCAGTAGCAATATCAGCCAAAGAGAGGTGCTGGGGCAAAAACCACACTAGGAATGCACAGTCCTCCTCTTCCACATCCCCAGCTTTGACGGCTGGAAACTGCCCATGTGTCTAATGCATCATTTCCCTTCCAGAGGTCACTCCCTAGAAAAAGTTTCATTCTGAACCATGTCTGGGGATCTTTAAATCTATCTTGGCTTACTACTCCCCTGCCTCACCCCATTCCAGGAAATTATCCCCACCTCTCCACCCTAACCCCATCCCAAGGTTCACCCCAACCCCATCTTTTGTTTCTTGGTGGCTACTGCCATGTCTGCTACAGATGGCATTTCCATGCCCTCCAGTGGTCAGTTGGCTCTTTCAACTAATTTGTGATAAATCTGTCATAGAGAACCCTGAACTCTCTGTGCTAAGGAGAAGCCAGGCAGTGGTTCCCCCTCTATCCGTGAAGCATTTATGATCTCTTGCACCCACTTATTAGCTCTGTAACAGATGCTGAGCATGGGGTTGTGGCTCACCAGACAGAAGACTCTGGTTGCTGGAGCTATTCATGAACCTACAGATAGGAGATGGCAGGTGTGGAGACAAAGTCACTTGCTGTTAGCCTAGCTAAGCACAAGTTCCAAGACCCCTGAGACTGCAGTGTCACCCTTCTAGCTCTAAATCTGAGAGGCACACACTTGCAAACCGTGTTCAGAGGGCTGAAGCTCAGATAACCCAGCAACTCCGTCTCTGGAGGATGTTCATCGAGGATGTAGCAAGATGCACTTTGCGATGGTGCCAGGATTTTAAAACACTTTATTGACTTTAGGGTTCTTTTTTCTTCCTTTCAATAACTTGTATAAGCAATGAAGGGACTTAGGGTGGATTGAGGGAGTCATCGAGCTTAGCTTAAATGAAACCACCATCTTCTTTGATCTGAGGGTTAGAAGCAGAGCTCCTGTGACTGTCCCGTGGGAATGGAAGTGGCTGTCTGCAGGAAGGGGCTGGGCTCCTCCCCCACAATGGGGCCGTGCCGTGTTCTTTTCTTGTCCTTCTTCGGCATACTGCTCTCTGTCCTACAGTCTGTGTTGTCTCATTTCTTACATCTCTTAATTAATTTAGTGTGTGTGTGTGGGGGGGGTGTGGTGTGGTGTGTAGAGGTCAGAAGACAGAGTGTGTGAGTTGGTTCTCTCCTTCCACATGTGGATACTAGAGACAAAACTCAGGTTGTCAGGTTTGGTGGCAAGTGCCCTTACTGCTAAACCATCTCACCAATATTCATTCTCTCTCTCTCTCTCTCTCTCTCTCTCTCTCTCTCTCTCTCTATATATATATATATATATATATATATATACATACATATATATGTGTGTGTGTGTATGCATGTGCCATGCATATGCCATATATGTGCAGGTACCCACAGAGACCAAAAAACAGCATCAGATCCACTGGGCTTGGATTTACAGACAGCTGTAAGCAGCCTGGTGTGAGCAGGAAACTAAACTCGGGTTCCCTGGAAGTGCAGCAAATGCTCTTAACCACTGAGCCATCTCTGTGGCCCTATTCTCTCTGTTCTCCCTGATCTACTTTTCTTCTGATGCCAAGCCATGGGATCCCTGCTTGTGGGTAGTTGAGGCTTCCTGCAATGCAACCCAGCCATTTCCTGGCTGCACCCTGTCTACCTGGTGACACACAGCTCAAGGGTAACAAGAGGCAGAACCCTTCAAGTTCTGTCTGAACGTTGAGAGGCTCATTCCAGCACTGTAGAAATGGCTCAGCCAGACTCCGATGCATGAGGCTGATATTAGGGTCTGATCTATTAGGCTCTCTGTGCAGAGAAAAACCTTGCTACTTAAACAGATGACCCATGTTATAGATTAGGAAGTTGACACCCAGAGAGGTGGAGTTGCTTTCCCAGAATTGCACAGCTAAGCAATGAATGGCTAGGATGAAGACCAAGGGCATGTGGATGCAGCTGAAAGAGAGGAATCATTTTGCTGACAATTTCTGCTTAATCTATTGTGTAACCTTAAGTACCCCAGCCTTTGCTCTGCCTCCTAAGGCTTGTCTTCCTCCCCACCCCCTCCCCTTCCTGCACCTGCATTTTCTGATCTGCTATTGCTAACAGATAAATTAGAGGGGGCTGGCCCTTCTAACAGCAATGTCGGGCATTTTTTTTTCTCCCGAGCTGTGACCTTGGGAGAACACTCTTTCCTGACCTTGATGTCCTGTCTGGTTTCATAAGGACTACAGGAGAATTTTAATAAAATTGCTAATGGATGGGCTTTCATGGTAGAGAATTCAATAACCATAGAGCAAAGAAGGCCTTGGGATGTCTGTTGGCAAGGGCAAGAGAGCTTGGACATCTGGATTTAAGGGGTATTGTCCAGTGTCTGCCCCAAGAAGACCATGAAGTGTGGTATATGGCCAGAGGGGGGCACTCTTCCCTTGCCATTCAACCTATCCTCAGTGAGGTGCCTGCCTCAATCAGGAAGAACTAGGAGCACAACTGGGGCTTCTGCCTCTTTGAACCTCAGTGCCCCAGCCAGGTCTAGCTGTTAAAACCTCAGCCCTGACCCTGGGAAGATCTGGTGCCCGACCCCTAGAAGCCTATGCAGCAGATGGCCTGTCACATGGGACATCACACAGGGTCACTGAATTTACCCTGTCTCAGCTGCTAGCCGGTGTCAAATAGGATGCTCAGCTTGCTTCTGCAGGGCTTGGTTTCCCATCCCCCTACCTACCCCCCCTCCCCAATAGCTGCCATTTATCCTACAGGAACAGGTCATGGCATAGAAGGTTCCTAGCTTGAGCAGGACAGAGTTAGATATCTGAAGCCACTCCCTCCCCTCCTGCCTAGAGTTCTTTGGAACCCCTCATGACACTTGTCCAGATGGTTTACCTATATTCTCTGCCCAGCTCCTGGTATCACTGTCTTGTGACTCTCTTCTCCTCTCTCCTCTGCCCCCCCAGCATTCTCTGCTCTAGCGCCCATGGCAGGAACATGTCCCCAGGGCTCTGTGCAGACCTCAGACTGCAAAATGGATTAATGAGAACTTATGGAGCCCTGCTTCCTCAAAGTGATGACTGTTGGGCTAGACCCCAGCATCAGCATCTTTTTTGATCGAACATTTATCAAGAGTTTACTACACGCCGGAAAATGTCAGGTGCTTTACATCTTCACCCTCACAAGCTACAGGGAAACACACTTCACCTATTTTTTTTTAAATTTTACACCCTCCCCTGTTTCTTTGTCGATGACCATGAACCAGAGTATCATAGCAAAATATACAGACAGGGCAACTAAGATCAAAGCATTCATGGCTCATAGTTTTGGAGGCTGAGAGTCCAGGTCAATGGTGATGGTCCTCTCCCCTTGTTTGTGCATGTGATGGGTAATCTTGACTATCAACCTGACCAGATTTACAATCACCATGGAAGTGAACTTCTGGGGATGCTTATGAGATCATTCCCAGACAGGTTTAGCTAAGGGAGGAAGCAAGACCCACCCTTCCTGAATGTGGAGGCACTATTTTATGGGCAGGGGACTTGGAGCGAAATAAAAGGAAGCGAGCTGGGCACCAGCATTCATTTCTCTCTGCTTCCTGATGATGGGTGTGATGTGACCAGCTGCCTCGTGTTCCTTTAGGATGGGCTGTACTCTCAAACTGTGAGCCAAGTGAACATCAAGTAGCTTCTTAGCAGGCCTTGGTCACAGTAATAAGAAAAGTAAGGGATACTATATATCAAGTCTCTCTCTTCCTCTCTCTTTCCCTCTCCCTTCCCTTGTATTAAAGTCATTAATCCCATCCGGAGGGACCCCATCCTCAGGGCTTCATGTAACTCTCCCTAATCAGCTTCCCAAAGCTACATACCCAAATTCCAGCACACTGGGGGATGGGCAGAGGACTTCAGTATATGAATGGAAACAGAACACAGTGGAATCTATATGACTGCAGTTATGTGCGGGAGGCTCAGTAACCCCAGGTCTCGCCCTCTTACTCTAGATAGGAAAGGCGTTGCAGGAAGTATTTTTTTAAAACATGGATTTATGGTACATGTTCCCCCATTATGCCCAGGTTCTCTCATCCCCAGCGGGCTGGCCAGCCATGCACTGGTGGGCAATGGCCAACCTGCTTTCATCTCATGGAGCTCTGACTCAGATCTCTCCACCCAGCTCACCAGGTTCCCACTGGCAGGTCACTACCACGCCAGCCCCATGCTTCAATACCCCCATGGCCTCTGTGGTGCACTCAGGCAAACCCACACTTTGCTACTGTACCTTTCTCTCTTGAACCCAGAGGAGACAACTTATGAAGGAAAATGCAACATACACTTAGTTCAGAAACAATAGTAACTCAATCTCTGAGTGTATCAACTGAAACCTAATCTTGTAAACCTTAACAAAGTCTGATTCCTCTGGTGGCAAATCCTTGTGGATCTGCCATGATACCAGGAGACTCTCCTAGCTACATCTTACCCACTACATGCTGTCCCCATTCCAAAAGACACCTCTCTCTCTCTCTCTCTCTCTCTCTCTCTCTCTCTCTCCTCTCTCCTCCTCCTCCTCCTCCTTCTCTCTTCTCTCCAACCCAGAAGTCTCTCTATACGTCCAGTGATTGGCTCTTTTATTCATTAGGGGATTGGTTCACAAGAAGTCACAGGTGTAACTCACTCCTTGTCTGAAGCCCCTCCCAGGAGGGCAGAATTAGCAGAATTACGATCATCCCCAGGGCTATCTACACAGAAAGGAACAAGGACAGAGAGGAGAGAGGAATTAGGAAACTCCCTGAATCCAATTTCTCTTCCTTTTGTTTCTTCTTTCAGCACAGAGACTAACAAAACACAACCAACTCCCCTAAATGACCAACAACCACCCATCCCTGCCTATCAGGGCCCTAGCATTTATATACCTGCTAAAAAGTTTCCAGAATTCCAAACATCACACAATCACCGAAACTATCTGCAGCTGGCAAAACCGCCCCTCTGCCAGAGCATGAGGCAAATCATAGTCAGCTGCTGTGGACAGTCTGAAGCAGCCCACATCCCTTCATCATCGATTAAAATGATAGTACATTCTTATCATTACGGAGGTCCACCTAGTCAGTTCACTCAAGCTCTCTGATGTGCTTCCTTCCCTTGCAAGTAAGACTTCCAAGAACTGCAGCATGCTCCTTCCTCTGGCCCCTGGGAAACACTTAGAACCAAGGAGCAATGGATGAGCTCAGGTGGCACTGGCCAGATGGTGGGCACTCATAACCTTTCAGCATTGGGCTTCATAAACACTGGGCAAGCACTGTACCAACTGAGTCATATGCCCTGTACCTCTACAGATGTTTAAGCATCTATCATGGCTTGAAGCCCTCTGATTAAGCTGGCTAGGTGACCATAGAGCCCCACAGATCCTCCTGTGTCCACCTCCCTGAACCTGGATTATGAGCATGTGATACCACATCAGCTTTTTTATGTGGATCCTGGGGTTCAAACTCACCTCCTCATGCTTGTATGGCAAGTACTTTGTCAACAGAGCCATCCCCCCATCCCCCCATCCCCCCACCCCCCCATCCCCCCATCCTCCTTCTACAATGCATTGTTTTCCAAACAGAATGTTTGTGGCTCTCCCTTCCCACAGGAGAACACTCTGCATTCTTCCTCTGTTCTTCTCATCTTCAGCATCTCAAAGGCAGGACAATCTAGAGGCCCAGGTTGACTGACTGTTCCCTCAACTGTGTGTGTGTGTGTGTGTGTGTGTGTGTGTATGCACATGTGTGTGTGTGAGCATGCACATACGTGTATGCCACCGCAAGCATGTCCTAAGTCAGGGGACAACTTTCAGGAGTCAGTTCTCAGCTTCCAGAGTGTCATCAAATTTAGCTCATGAGGTTTGCCCAGTAGGCACATTTACTCACTGAGGAATCTCATCCACCCTCACTTGAAATTGTTGGGTAGATCCGAAGACAGCATGGAGTAGGGTCAATATAAGCAACCGCCCCGAATGAGCGTTGCCCCATATCCTAAGAACAATGGCTGGCTGCTTCTCTGAACCAGGACATGCAGGAGGATATTGGATACAGATTTACCTCGGATCTCATCTGCATGGTTCCCTTCATTTTACAGATGGGAACCTGAGCACTGCAGGGAGTCCAGTGGGACCTGGAGAATTCTAGAAAATGATCAGGCTCAGCACTGGGAGTGTTTCTGTAGGATTGACTTATTTGTAAGCTGATCAAACGCCTGACCTGGAATTCAACTCAGAATGGCAAAGGTTTTGGGAAGAGGGTGACAGATTGGTTTCCTGGCTTCCCTCCTCAAGTTGTCAGGAAAACAGTTGGTTTCAGATCTGCCTGGATAGTCAGCAAGGTTCCCTCAGCAGGGTAGCCTTGGCAGGCCCATTGTTGCCAAAACCACTCTTTGCTGAAGTCAGAACTCACCTTTTTTTTCCAGGAACCCACACCTGGAAAGGCATTTTCCCATGAACTACTCAGTGTTAACCCTATGATGTGTGTATTTTTTTTCCCTTAGACCTTTCTGGGTCTTCACAACGAAGGAGCTGCATGGCTCAGAGACTGAGGCGGGGTAATCCTCCTCACTACAGAGGTCAAGTGTGTCCTCTCAGCCCTGGACTTTTAATGTGTCACAAGCTCAACTCAGAAATGCTGGCTACGTTATTTGCAGAACTGAAGCCCAGAGCTGCTAGGTCTCAGATGTGAGCATGTGCAGATGAAGGAACAAGGTCAACCTTAGCTGTCATTATTCAAGTGATGTCTACCTTGTATTTTTGAGACAGAGATCTCTCACTGGGACCAGTGGATCACCAATTAGGTTAGGTTAGCTGTCCAGCAAGCCCCAGGGATCCATCTGCCTCCATCCCTCTGCAGTGGGATTATGAGCACATGCTACCACGTCTGACTTTTATGTGGGTGCTGGAGATCAGTGCACGGCAAGCTTATTACTGATAGAACCACCCCCTAGTCTGCAGATCTGGGCTTTTGTGGCGTCCGCAAGAACTGGGGACACATAAGAACTTGAAGTTTACTGTGCTAGGGCTGTTATTTTTCCCTGCTCTGAGAATCATGGAGCAAAGGTTCAGGAAAAGGCTACAGCAGCTTTCAGGGGTGGGTGTCACCATGTTGTCGTCAGGGCTCCTACAAGCAGGACAAATGTTGAGGCACCTCTGCAATCTCCAGGCCATTGTCTTTGGGGACAGATATTTTTTCCATCTGTTCCACTCTCCTTTGACCCTCATAACTCACCAGCTCTTTATTACCCAGAGACAGGCAAAGGCCAGCACTGTCTACCGATTAGATAGATTAACACTTCAGCAGGTGGGGCCCAGCCTAGCCTGGGACATGCTGAGAAGAGCAGCTGTAAATGACTTTATAGCTGACACTCGAGGATGACACTCCCTCAGGGCAGGGAGAAGGGACTCTCAGGCCACATAACTGTGCACATATCTGTCACATGTCAGAAGACACAGTGCCATGGTACAGGGGATATTAGTCCCTTGCTCATCATAACAGGCGCAGTAATCATTGTCAACACAGGATGACTCTTAACTGTGTTCTGCATGTTATTGTAAGTGCTTTATGTGTATAGTGAAACTTAATCTTCCCTGAAGCCTTGCTCAGTGGGAAGAGCAGGATACTTATCTCAGAGATGGGGACACTGAGGCACGCGTGGACAGTATATTCATGGTGCTCAAACAATGGAAGAATGTAGACAGACCAGTCTAGGAAATTTTTTCTCATAGATGGTGTTCTGCTGTGGAGCTTGGATTCTATGATACCTGAAGGTTGGTCAAGCACCAGTAGGTGCTGGATGCCTGCCTTTCCTCACAGAGCCTCTCTTCCTGTCTCTTGTCCAAATGTAACTCTTATTTAGTGGCTTCATTCTCTAGACAGTGGGTAAGTCCTCCTTTCAGCCTCTAGTAAGCCTGTACCCAATTGTGACTAATGCCATCTGAACTTGCCATCCCCCAGTCTCAGCCTGCGAGCCCTGGGAGGGATCCTCAATGGTGACTTAGTCTGACTGAGTCTTCCACCACAGTGATTAAGATAAGAATGAGAATGGAAGCCAAAGAGAATCGTAGAGACCTGTCCCCCCGTTAGTTAATTGTCAACTAGACATGACCCAGAAATATCTGCAAAAAGAATATCCATTGAAGAACTGTGGGCAGGTCTCTGAGGAGATGTCTGGATTGTTAACTGATGCAAACAGGCCCAGCCCACTATGAGTGGCACCACTCCCTAAACAGATGGCTCCAAACTGTGGAGGAAAGTTAGCTTATGATTAAGCCTGTCTGCCACTCAGCAAGCAAGGTTCTCCATGGTTTCTGCTGTACTTGTTTGGCAGTGAAGTGAGTTTTCAGCTCAGAGGCAATGCTCTGTGGAATAGCAAGCAGGCCTGCCTTCAACTTCTCACCTTGAATTCTATCGAGCCTTAACTTTCCTGAATGATTGATTTTGAGCTGGGATTAAGGTGAATAAATCCCTTCCATTCCTATACTGCCTGGTCAGTGTGTTTTGTTGTAGCAATTGAAAGAAACCAGACCAGGACTCAGATGGGTGTTTTGGAGACCCCTCCACTCTCAGTGGTGGTATGGTTATTTTTCTATTGCTGTGAAGAGACGCAAAGACCAAGGCAACTTATTTAAAAAGGAATTTAACTGGGGAATGGCTTACAGTTTAGAGGGCGAGTCATGACAGTGATCATGGCAGAGAGCATGGAAGCAGGCCGGCAGGCCCGACGCTAGAGCAGTAGCTGAGAATTTATTAAAAATCAGAGGGAGAACATGGAAGGACCCATGGTGCTGGCCACATATGTGGCAGAGGAGGGTCTTGTTAGACATCAGGGGGAGGAGAGGCCCTTGGGCCTGAGGGTGTTAGATCCCCTAGTGTAGGAGAATGCCAAGGAAGGAAGACGAGAGTGGGTGGGAGGGTGGGTGGGAGAATACCCCCATAGTGGCAGGGGGAGGGGGGAAGAAATGAGGAGGTTCTAAAGGGGATATCTGGAAAGGGGGAAACATTTGAAATGTAAATAAAGTAGGAAAAATAAAAAATAAAAAAAGAAAATATCCCCCCTCCAAAAAAACCAAAAACCTTCTATTGCAATACTTCTTGCTACCTCATCACCAAATCTACTTGTGTTGTACCCATTTGCCTGCCATGAAATTCAACCTTAATTATTTCTCACAATGTACTTTGGAGAGATGTACAGTATTTCAGTAAAGATTTTTGTTGTGCCACTTTACAACGACAGCAGCAGCAACAACAACAACAACAACACAGAGGTAGAGAGAGACCGGGCCTGCCATGGGCTTTTAAAACCTTAAAATCCACTTCTCCCAACCAAAACCACACCTCCTAATCCTTCCCCCAAACAGTTCCGCCAGTTAGGGAGCAAGCATTTAAATATAGGACCCCATGGAGACTGTTCTCAACCAAACCACCATAAGCAGATCACAGCCTCCAGAGATATTTGCTTCAAAACCGTGGCAGCCACCTTCTCACCACGAGGCTGAGAATGGTACCCGACCTAGAAGTAAAACCAAATGATGGGGCAGAAGAAGCCCTCAGATCACACCTGCTCCTGCTGCTTCATCAAGGGATCCCGATGAACCGAATCTGATGCGCAGGAGTATGGTTTTGGTAGAGTACATGTGGGCATGCTCAGAAGATGGCCAACTAGCAGAAGGTATACAAACTCCTCTTAGAATCTGTGTCTGTGCTCAGCTAAACAGTTGCTATGGGGAACAAAGTCTGGGGATCTAGGAACAGGGATTGCACAGGAGTCACTTGGACAGGACATGGGGCTCTGTTTTCAGGAGGGGAACCAGGCATAAAGATCACCAGGAGTAAAGGGTTTGCAATCAGAGCTACGAATTGGGAGTAACAAAAAGTCAAAACAGCCACTCTAGATCTATAATCCAGGTTTCCAGTCGCTGTGCCTAATAAATGGCTTAACAAACAAACAGACAGACAAACCCCAAACACTGAGACACTACTGTGAGACCGGTGCATAACACATCTAACATGTCTACCACTGGCTAACGTAATTACGTTAAGCTAGCGAGGGACCCACCTCTCCTGCCGTTATATGGACACACCACCGTACCCCACTTTTTATGTAGGATCTGGGGCTTCTGAAACTCTCCAACTCAGGCAAGCACTTTACAGCCTGAGCTAGCTCTCCAGCTCCTGTCTGGAGAGTGTTACAAGACTGTCTGGAGGGGTAGGTAGAGAATTGTTGGCGTGCAGAGGGCTTTAAAATCTAGGAAAGGTACTTGGGATTGTGGGCAATAGATCAAACTGGAAACTGGATTTTCCTCTATGTGTCAAGGCCACCACTCAGTGTGCTCAGTCTCTCCCTTAGGGACAATGGCATGGCTGTTCTCACTGCCCTGTTACTGCAGAGAATGAAGCTTTGCCCCTGTCCTCTACAAATGTGTCATGTGACATACTCAGAGGCGTGCTCCGAGTTTAAAGTTGTCTTAGCACCATAGGAAGCCTCCATGTGGGTGCTGGGAATTGAACCTGGATCCTTTCAAAGAGTATCCATTCCTCTTAAATCACTGAGCTATCTCTCCTGCTCCAGAGATTATTATTAAAATGTGTAGTTAGAGAGAAATCCAAAAGGGCTCTGAGATGGTGAGCAGATTTTAAAAGGAACCTCGTAGTGCAATGTCCAGGTGATGAGGAGAGGTTTGTCTCCAGTCGATAGCTGCCTTGTTGACACAGTCCTCCATGCCGCCAGCTCCCTCTTGCCCTTCCTGTATCACTGGGTCTGCCCTGATGGAAATGAATGTCTTGTGGCAGGGACAAGAATTAGCCTGAGTGTGGGTGTTCAAATGAACTCAGCAGTGAACATCCCAAGTATTAAAAGAGGCAACAGGGAAGAAATGAGGAAGGCCAGGCTTCTCTTTGGGAAGTGATAGAGAGCTCTGGTTTCCATGTCTGGACTGTTGCAGTGGCTGGCAAGCAAGCCTGCTGCCTTCACCTCTATATAACCTCTTCAGGTTAGTTCTGTGTGCCCTCCTTACTGACCAGTCTTTGCTGGTCCATGTTATCTAAGGGTCTTTCTGTCTCTGTATGTCTCTCTCTGCGTCTCTTTCTCACTGTGCCTTGGGGCCCTGAGACCCTCACCTTGCTGCTCTTCCTAGCCTGCTGCAAAGAGCAGAACAATTTATAATGCAGGGGTACATGCCATACACATCTGTAAAATCTGAGGTCAGGTTCAAGGTTAAAGAGCCGCTTGGATGAGGGATATGTACAATGTGATAGTTAATTGGAAGGAAGATATGGGAAGAAACTCAGGACCTTGGCATGCTTTCTACTATGCTCTGTACCTTCTCTCTTCCCCTGGTATGCTGGTCCCTGTGTGTAACTCTTTCAATGCCGTCTAGCGTACGTTCAAAGCCTAGGCTACTTGCCAGCTCCTTAGCTTGCCATCATGACCTGGAGTATGCTCTGAATATTCGAGATATGGAAGCAGAATACCCTGCTCTCCATTTCTTCCCAGAATCCTCCAATTTCCCATGAACGAATTGGTCAGAAAGGACAGGCTTTTGGCTAGCTACCCATCCATGGGTTATGCAGTATCTTCTCAGGGCTGGGGTGAGTCTGGGGCTCAGAGCCAATGAGATGACCTTTTAATGGTGGTACCAGTTCTGTGCTTCTCCTCCATCTTCTTCCTCCAATGGGTCTCACAAAGCCATCACCATCCACTTTCCACCACCACTTCATGGAAGACTAAAACTCAGATGGGGAAAAAAATAGAGAGACACAGATGGACAGACAAGACAGGCAAACAGACTTATGCACATAGTTTTTGTGTTCACTTTTATCCAGACACACTGGCCTTCTGGCAAGCAAATGATTTCACACTTCTGCTGTCTGATGGAGGAAATGCATCAGTTCTGGAAAATAAATTCAAAGAAAGGCAGCCCCTGTCACATTCTATGTAAGCAGAAAATTGAAAGAAAGTCAGGCATCCTGAGCAGGCAGGCTAGATATCACAGCTCACCAGCGAGAGCACGTTGAATAAGCAAGATTCAGAGACCGGATCAATTAAGCTCTCCAGCCTTCAGTAAACTTATCTCTTCCTTTTATTCTCTTCCTGCTGACCCATCTGAGACTTCCTTCTGATTAGAAAGCTTGCTTCCCCGGCCCTACAATAAAGCAAGCTCCCGCCTTAACCCTCCATGTTGTCCCTTCGTCATGCAGCTCTGAGCGAGGCATTGTGGGATTTTCTTCTGTGGCTGCTAATATTGATCATCAGCTTAGCAGGATCTGGAATCATCTAGGAGACAAACCTCTGGGCTGGGCTCATCTGTGAAGATGTTTCAAGATTGGGTTAGCTGAAATGGGAAGAACTTAAATGTGGGTGGAATCATGCCGTGGACTGGGGTCCTGCCCAGAATAACAAGGAGAAAGTAAGCTGAACACCAGCATCTATCTCTCTCTGCTTCTTGACTAGATGCAATGTGAGCAGCTGCCTTGTATCTCTTTTCTATGACATGCCTGCCAGGATGGACTGTACTTTCAAACCAAGAGCCAGGATAAATCCTCTGTTCCATAACTTGCCTTTGACGTATATTTTGCCACAGCATCAAACCAAACAAAACAAAAAAACAAAAAATCAAGAAAACCCCAAACAACAACAACAACATCAAACAACAACAACCCAGTAACTAATAACTTCCAAATGTGAGAAGCAGAGCTTGGTATCTCCAGCCATTAATGGAGACTTGACTCTGACCTATAAGTTTGCAGCCAACCATACCCATAAGCCCAGTTAGTATGCACGCTGGATGTCTCTTTTACAAGTGAATCTTGTATTTTTTACCATTCATAGATCATAAATTAGTGCCATTTACAAAAAGATAGAGACCAGAAGGTTGAGAGATGACTCAGTAGTTAAGAGCATCCATTGGCTGCTCTCACAGAGGACTCATGTTGAAATCCTAGCACCAATAGGACTGCTCACAACCATCTATAACTTCAGTCCCAATAAGACACAATCAGACACACTCTTCTGACCTCCTTTCCACTAAGCACACATGTGGTTCACAGACTTATATGCAGCAAATAGCAATACATATAAATGTACTTTACATTAAAAAAAAAATAAAGCTAGTCTTGGTACTGCAGAAGACTAGAGTTCAGTTCTTAGAATCCATATCGGGCACCCCACAACCACCTGTAAATCCAGCTCCAGGAGGATCCCATAAACTCTAGAGCACCCCCCCCCACACATGGTATACACTCCTGCACACACAATTTAAACATCTAAAAAAATCAAAAGAAAGCTTCGCGCAGTGGCAGTATCGTAGACAATGAGGTTTATCCGTGCGTGATTATTGCTAATTGAAAAAAATCAAAAGAAAAGATGGATGACCAGTATTTCTTGCTGCCTTAGTCATTTGGTTAAAACATGCTATTCTGTAATATCAGATATTATTATCATTATATACCTGCTGGATCCTGTCTTTGGGAGATCTGTGAACCTGTAGATAATGCATCTGAGGTTCTTGCCATCAATGTAATCATCCTATGCGAAGGGAAATTAAAGTTGTTATTTCAGTCCTCAGAAAACACTAGTGCCACCTTCTTGCAGCCCTGGGCTTGCTGAGTCCTCTTCAGTGACATCTTTTTCTTTTGGGGGGGAGGGAAGGAATGTCCCCGTATGAATGTGGTATTTGATGGTTTGCTTGTCATTTCAATGATTCAGACAGAGGCTGACATAGTTAATGCATTCTTGGAAGAGAAGCTTTCAATTACTCCCAGCAGTTCTAACTCTAGAAGGTGGGGGAGATGGCTGGTGTGTGACCAGGAAAAATAGCAATGGTTAGTCACCAAGAAAGAATGAACAGGACAGTGCAGCAGAAGACCAAGTAGGAAATGCTCACATCCAGCTGCCTGGTCACCTATGAGTCAGTGAGGGTTTTGTTGTTGTTGTGTTTGTTTTGTTTTTAAACCTCGTGTATGCACATTTGTCTGTGTTTGGGTACGTGCACAAACATGCAGGTCCCTAAAGAGGCCAGAAGAGGGTGTTGGTCTCCTTAGGTTGGAGTTACAGGTGGTTGTGTGCCACTCAGTGTGGGAGCTGGGAACAGAACCTGGGTCTTCTGCAAGAGTAGTATGTCCTCTTAACAGCTCTCCCTGTCCTGCCAGAGTTGTTTTCGCTCCACTTGAATACCTGTGGTCATCCAGTACTTGGTGGTTTTCAAGGCAGCTGATGACTGGAAGTGTTTCTACTTATTGCTTGACCCTTGTGCTTGAACACCGTGGGGGAAACCCGTATACTTAATTAAGATAAAAGAATGTTATTCGTTCCTATAATTTTTAAGACTCTGGGTGGGACAGAGTTCAGGAATGGCTTGATTCAGGCTTCCAAGGATATTTCCCTGTCCTTGGCTTTTCCAAGGCTACACATGGGAGCCTCTGACACATTCAAGCTTGTTTTCCCCTCCCCCCATGGCTCCAGGCCAAAGCCTCCAACCTAATGGATCAGAGCCCTTCTCTATAATGGTGAGGATCTGAGTTCAAATCCATAACTGTCCAGGCACAATGTCCTAGGGGAAGGGCAGAGGCAGCCTATTTTAATTTCCTTTCCATTGTGTGGTAGAATACTCCAACAAAAAGTGACTCAGGGAAGGCAGGGTTTGTTTTGGCTTATGGTTCCAGAGGGAGAGAGTCCACCATGACAGGAAGGAAATGGCTACAGGCGTAGAAAGCATGGCAGCGGGAATAAGAAGCTAGATGGTCACATTTTCATCCAAACAGAGGAAGCAGAGAAAGAACAGGAAGTAGGGCTGGAAAAGCCCACCCCCAGTGACAGACTTCCTCTATCAAGGTTCCAGCTCCTAAAGGTCCCACACCCCTCTCCAAACTGCACTACCAACTGGGGACCAAGGGTTAAAACGAATGCACTGGTGGGGAAACGTTGCTCATTCAAAACCACCGTAAGGTTGATACAGCTGGCCAGACAGCCTAACCCAAGGGACAAACTTCAGGCTCAGTGAGAGACCCCATTTCAAGGTAACAAAGTGGAGACTAGAAGAGAACACCCCAGGACACACACACACACACACACACACACACACACACACACTAAATGGATGCTCACAAGATTAACTCTGGGGGCAAGGAGCTGACACCCCATGACATGATACTGAGAAATGTTTTAAAACATTCTGCTTTTGGGAAACAACATTCTGCACATAGCTGTCACCCAGAGCATGCATCCCTCCATTGGTTGTGGCTCTCAGCCAGGAATGCTAGAAAGCTCTGCTTTTCTGTTCGCTGTGCCACAAACATGATAAAGTGACAGAGCAAAGGTTCATGACAATAGTGCTTTCCAAACAAGCAGAAGATAGTAACAGCATGTTCTTTTCTGAATGATAGCCCCCACTTGTGCTCCCTGGATCTCAGAACAAGGCAGAATCATCACCTACCCATTTCCCTGGCTGGATTGTTATGAATGACATAAACAATCTGACAGCAACATAAAGAGGAGCTTGAAAGGCAGAAAAATAGCACGTAGTTCTATTTGTTCTCTGAATATCAACTGAAATGTCACCTTTCCCAAGAAATCATCATTGGTGTTCTCTGCTTCCTGCATTTGTGTGCGTGGGGTGTGTGCGCATGTGAGTGTGTGTGCATGGTATCTATCTATCTATCTATCTATCTATCTAGATATGAGAAAAAGTACATATGAATGCAGGCCCATCTGTGTGCAAATGTGCAGACACACACACACACACATACACACACACACACACACCCCTTAATACTTAAAATGATCGTCTTTTTTCTTTACCTGCATGTATACCACAGTTCAGGGGCCTGGGTCCCCAATGCCTTCTCCATCATTATTTGTTGAATTACAAGCAGCATGGAGTAAAATTTCATGTACTTTTCCAAGGGATGGTTCTGAGGTCAACCCACCCTAACTGGTGTCCAGCTTTGACTTCTGGGAAGGCTCCTCCGGGTGTTCTGAAATGCTAACGCTCTCCCTGGACCTGTGCCCGACTGTAGGAGGTTCTTCAGGGATTCAGAATTAACTGGATGTGTGAAATGTTTATGGAATAGAAAGCTACATTTAGAGGATCAAAGGCTGGGGGACCCTGGTGCCCTTGAGGCTGAAGGCTGGGAACCCTTAACAAGCATCTCAAACAGTGTGGGTTTATCTGCCCCGATTCCGTTCAGAGGCATTGAAAGTTCTAGCCAGAAGCCATTTGAATTTCCCACTAACTGCTGGAATGGGGCAAAGGCTTCTTCAAGTAGACCACTGGGGCATTCTACTGTCCTTCGTTGTGTGTCCCCAAACCACCTTTTGAGGAAAAGTTGCTCTCTGCCAATCTGACCTCACTGTTGTTGGGGAAGACAGGGCAGTGTCAGAGGGATGTGTGTCTCTATTTGCCATCTTGAATCCAAATGAGGACAGCTCCAAAGCCTCCAGGAGGATATGCTATTTTTTGTAATTCTGCTAAAATTTGGGGAGTGAGCTTAAGGTACAGGGAGAGATAAGATGTCTTGGTGGTTAAGAGCATTTGTTGCTCTTGCAGAGGACCCAGGTTCAGTTCCCAGCAACCACATGACAGCCCCCAACCCTCTGTAACTCCAGTTCCGGGGCACCCGACACCCTTTTTAGACCTCCTTGGACACCAGAATGCATGTGGTGCACAGACATATATGCAGACAAATACTCAAGCATATCAAATAAACTAAATCGATCTTTTAAAATGTTTGTATCAGGAAGGCCTTCTATCAGCTTGATTTAAGCAGGAAGGAGTGTCAGTGTCTCTATAACACAGATGTGAATTGTCCCTCACAAAAGGCTCGAGTGTTGAGTGCTTGGCTCCTAATGATGTACTATTTTTGAGAAGTCTTTAGGTGGCGGGGCCATTGGGGGCATGACTTTTCCGGGTGGTCTCTTTTTCTTCCCATCTCCACACGCACACCCTGCATCCATCTCTCCCATCTGTCATGACATGATGGTGCTCCTCCACATTTCTCCCACTGCCAGGATGTTCTGCTCAGGTGCACGGAGCTGAGAAGCTATTGAACACTCTGAACCAGTGAGCGGAAGATAGATCTTTGCCCTTTAAGCTGCTCCTCTCATGCATTTTGTTAAAGCAACAAGACTCACAGCTAATTCTGGTGCTCTTGTTGCCCGTCTGCTGGGAGTGATTGTTTTCAGTAACTTTTGTAGGCTATAGACAGGATGAGAGACTTTTAGGGGAAAGAGAAAAGAGAGAGTCCTTGTGCAACTAAGCGAGGCCTCAACAAAGCAGATCACATTATGGTGCCAGGAGAAGGAAGTGGTGGAAAGTCACCTTCAGGTAGCACAATGTCATTACAAAGTCACCTTCAGGTGGCACAATGTCATTACACACTTACCTTCCTTATGGCACTTTCTAGAAGCTTCAAGGTCACCTTTCCAGGTGGAGACAGTCATCTTCTGGGTGACCACTTGGTTTTCATTGAGTCTCCTGGGAGGAGGCATCATCATAATGATACTGGGAGCCTCTCCTCAGACTTTCCCTTTCATTTTGTGACCCTGAGTGTGCTTTTCAGCCTTGCTGATCCTCCGGGGTTATCCCTGGAATGGACAGCACAGGCAGGTAACCCAGAGCTATATACAGTTTGAGTCTGTCTGCTGGCACATCAGAGTCACGAATGGATCACAGAGCTCCTGAAAGAATATGCCAATGGGATGCTCTCAGCCACAGGCTCCTCCCAGAGTGTGTCTATAGGGCACAGTGGTGAGGAGGGGCTCCCACAAATCCCAGAGAGGTTCCAGGCAGAGGTGACCTCCTACACAAGGTGTCTTAGGGTTTCCTTGAAGTGAATAGACATCATGATCACAGCAACTGCTATAAAAGACAACATTTAACTGGGAGCTTACTTACAGGTTCCAAAGTTCAGTTCATTATCATTATGGCGGGTTCATGGCAGTGTCCAGGCCGGCATGGTGCTGGAGGAGTTGAGAGTTCTATCCCTTGTTCTGAAGGCAGCTAGAAGACTGACTTCCAGGAAGCGAGGAAGGTCTCAATGACCACTCCCACAGTGACGCACTTCCTCCAACAAAGTCACGCCTCCTAACAGTGCCACTCCCTGGACCAATCTTATTCAAACCACACAGAGTGTCAGGGAAAGTAGCTAAACCAGAAGTGAGAGAGGACTGGAGAGTGGGGATGTTTTGTTCTTGCTGACACTGCTTTGGCATTTGTAAGGTTAGTGTGTTTGTAAACAGAAAACCCCAAATTGCTGCTCCTTGCCAATCCATGCCAGAGTGGGAAGAACCTCTAATGAGTCAAAGCATTGGTAATTACTGCTCTGAATGCTGCCAGATGCTGACTGAGGACAATCTTTGAACAAAAAGGGGACTGTTGGTCAGACTAATGGCAGGAATAGTGACATGGGGCCTGCTGGGGTCACTAAAAGCTATCAGAAGGTGAGATAGCAGAGATGCCAGACAGACAGCTGCCATCTTTGGAGCCTTGAACTTCCGTTTTAAGCTATGGGAAGGCTTCTCTTTGTCATGCAGAGTCAGGAGCTAGTTTGCCCAGGTTGCCCACTGAGTGAGGAAGACAGAAGCTCTGCTGGGAAGCAATAGAAACAGGAGACATGTTCTTATTCAGATATGAGCTCAGCCTCAGCTGATATACTTTGTACTTGTTCAGCGTGGTACTTGGGAGTTTGCTTGGATGAATCTAGATGGCCAGATAGGTTTAGAATCAAGGATTCTTCTCCTGCCTTTGGAGCAGCCAAGAGGCACCCTCTGAAACCACGCCTGACCTCTACTAAGAACCATGGAATTCCAGGTGTGTCCACCCAGTTGGCTTTGCTGCACTGAGTTCTTCAAAACCCTGCCTCCTGAGCAGGTGACCACCTCCTAATGACCATTTCCAAGATTTCTGCTTGCTTGGGACCTCATAGGGTTTACCCTATGTCTTGGATGGGGTCATCCCATAGACACTGGAGCCAGATTATTTAGGTTCAAATTCTGTTGCTGCCACTTCACTGCCAAGGAATGGAAGGGAAAATCGGCCTGAAGTCAACTTCAGCTGTATAGAAATGCATTCCTGCTCTCAGCAGAAAGTACAGGCAGGGGACACTTTTGGAGACTCGGTGGCTTCGGGGACCCCCTTCCTTGCTACTTCCAGGACAGCTCAAACAGATCTAGATATGGCCACATCCAGGAAAGAGGGGAAGCCAGCCATTTCTAAGGTCTACTCTCTAATGTTAAAAAGCTCCCCAGGATGTGTCATTTCTGACCTGCCCTCCCCTGTCCTGGCCAGGCTTCTAATCATATGCCCAAGCCAGGGCTATACTCCTCAGACCTTCATCATTGTGACAGATACTTAAGCAATAACCATGCAAGAGTTGAACTGACCGTTTTGGTTCAGTTTCAGTGATCTTGGCCCAAGGTTAGCTGGATCCATTGCGGTGGGCCTGAAGAGAGGCAGGATGTCTCGGCAACAGGGGTGTTTGGTAGCAGCTGCTCATCTCAAGGTAGCCAGGAAGTAGAGAGTAACAGGGAGAGACCTTACTGCACGTGTATCATTCCAGGGCATGCCTGTGATCACCTACTTCCCTTAACTAGACTTTTCCTTCCATACTTTGACCACCTCCAGCAGTTTATCTAAAGTAAAGAAGTATAAACATATGCGCTCATTATATTGCCTTACTGTTGGTGAGTGCACAGAGTCATGGTTTTCACTGTGGCATTTTCATACACAGTCATGTACATTCTACTTTGTTCTCTTTCTTTCCCTGCTCCGTTATCTCCCCCCCCCCCCCAGCTAGTTCCTCCTTTCTTTAGACGGTCCCCACAGAAATTCTATGCACTTCTTTCTCTCCTCCCTTATGATTAATTTTCTTGTCTCCCAGGATGCCCTTGCTAGACTTGTGACTTTAAACCACACCCATACACACACAAATGTGTGTATACGTATATGTGTATGTGTGCATATGTGCGAATGTGCATATGTGTATACGTGCGTATGTGCATATGTGCATATGTGCGTATGTGTATATGTGCATATGTGTATATGTACATA
>JADRCH010000185.1:599711-629307 GCA_019843965.1 Rhynchomys soricoides
TATGTGCATATGTGCATATGTGTATATGTGTATATGTGTATATGTGTGTGTGTGTGTGTGTGTATGTATACACACACACACACACACACAATTTGGATGTGTCAGTTACTCCATGCATGACAACAGAGACCTCATGATCCAGCCACTTCTTTAGATATTCATTCACTCGGATGAGTATCTTTCATCAGAGCCCAAGCTTTCAAGACTGTGGCCTTTTCGGGGGGACACTTCATATTCAAGCCATAACGAGTATCAGATGCTGGTACAAGAAACGGGATTTCCATAGGGTGATCAGCTTCTTGTAAAGTCACCCCAAGGCCTTCCTCCAAAAGTCAGGAGAGGATGTCTCTGCCATGCTGGAATTTTGAGGAGCAGGGGGAGCTGATTTCCAGCAACTTCATTCACCCCTGAAGTCCTTTGTCGGTGTTCCCCATCCTGCCCGCCTTCCCACACAGGTGTCTGCCTTTCCAGATCAGATGGGGGAGTGGGTGGGGGAGGGGACTCTTCACTTTCCACATAGGTTCCCTCACCACAGAGCCAGTGAGTAAATCTCTGTGTTTCTTACCTTAACAAATGCTTCCCCAAGAGAAGTGTGGGCTGGATTTAAAACTATACACTGGGTTTGACCCAATGCTCTCTGTGATGCAGGCTCACACGCATGCCTATGCAGTAGCATCTGCATGGGATACATCAGGTGAGGTCCAAACTCACCTTCCCCAAGGAAGTTCCTGGCTTCTTCCCCACTGTCTTCTTATGACTTGACTATAGAAAGCCCATTCTAGAGTCCACTATGAAACACTTTGACCCTTTGAAATATTAATTTCTACGGCTTCCCACTTTTCTGCTGCACACTGAGTTTTCCCGTGTTAAATCTTTTACCCTGAAAAGCGGTTACATCTTGGCTTCTATCTAAACTTGTCTATGGCCCATTGCTACAAAATACTTGAGAAAGAGAGAGCCCCTGGGACAATCACACCATCCCCCATAATAGCAGATCCTGAGGTGCCATTCTGGAGAAAGCTATTCAAGTGAGCTGATTACCTTGTTTGTTTGGAATGTCACCAAAAGTCCTCACCATCATGACAAGTTCACAATTTGCTGGTCCTGCCTGGCCTAGTGTAGATGCTACCTCATTCCCAAGACACACAGACCATTCACTGAACCAGAGGTAACCTTTCCCTCTTGACCTTTCACCCCTCCACTGTGTCTCAGTGTTGATCTTCTTAGTGTTCCTGTCAGTATTTCAGGCTACAGATGAGCCCGCACTTTCTTCCCTTTGAGTAGAGCCTGGTAGAGTCAGTGGCTGCTGCTGAGCCTGTTAAGATTTGCTCCTTAGTGACCAACAGCAAATGGGGTTCAGAAGGTAGATGGAAAAACCCTGTTTTCACAGAACCGCCTTGCTGTGTATGTGCAGGTGTGCTATGGGTGTGGTTTAAAGTCATGCGTTTAGAAAGGGAATCCTGGGAGCAAGAAATATATCCTAAGGGTCATAGACACATGTGGATGTAGGCAAGGAAGTGACCGCTGTTCAGAACAAAAGATTCACATGGGAAGACTCAGGGGCAGCAGAAATGTGAGTAGGAGTAGAGATTTAGAAGTCCTGCTTGATTCTCTCCTCTCTCCCTGCCTTTCTCCCCCTCCCTCCCCCTCCTTCCCCCTCCCTCCCTCCTTTTCTTCCTTCTCCTTCCTTTCTCCTTTCTTTTCTCCCCCAGCTCTTCTTTCTTTCTCTAAGGGATAAGGGCTAGAGTGATATTTCAGAAGGTAACATATTTGCTACACGAGTGTGAGGACCACAGTTTGATTCTCAGACCCTACATGAAAATGCCACTCACACTGTCATGAGCTTGTAACCCCACTGCCGGGAATGTAGAGACTGATCCCTGAGGTCATGGACATCCAGGCCAGTGACAGACCCTGTCTTGAAAACAAGAGCAGCCAAGCAAAACCCAAATGCAAAGCTGTATAGTAACTGAGCAATAATTACCCAAAGTTGGTCTTGGCTTTTCACAGTCATCTGCAAGTGCAAGAGTGAGCAACCATGTGCGTGCGCACAAGTGCACACACACACACACACACACACAATCACACACACACACGGACACACAGATTCAAGAGAGGAGAGGATTAAATTGCATGCTCTCTAAAATTCTTCACGGACAACTGGACTTTTAGTAGCAAGTAAGATAGCTGATTTACTTTAATGCAGGAAGGGGGTGCTGGGTACATGTTGAACAGCAATGTGGAAAGCGGTCAGCTCTCTTCTGGAAACATCACAGCAAAAACCTCCTAAATGGAAGCCACCCCCGAGAGCTTTCAGAGAGAAATACAAATCCCTTCTTCTTTAAACAGGCCACGGTGGGCCCGGCTGCAAGCGGAGCTTTGGAAGGAAGCAGACATGGCTTCAATAGAAGCTCCACCACTTAGAAAGGTTGGTCTGGAGCAAGTCACTCCAGCTTTCTAAGACTTGGTGCCCTCATTTGTAAAGCTGTAATAATGGGAGTGACATGTTCACTTATATATCTAAGGTGCATCTTAGGGCGGTTGATGTATCCAACATGCAGTCCAGTCCAGGGCCTGATAGATAGAGAGTGCTTAATAAGTGAGGCAGTTAACTATCCTCAGTGGAGACTCTGGTAAATATAAATATGAGAGCATTTAAATGAAGTCCTGGGTAACATTTTCATGACCCCCCATTCTCTCTCCATTCTAGATTATAAATACATGGTTCAGGGTTCACGTGAAGATGTCTGCCCCAGTCTCTATGCCTCTACCACATCCTACACCCCTGCTTTCTGATAGCCCATCCCTACCCTTCCTCATTACCTTTCCTAGACCTTTAAAAGAAATGCTAACCATGTCTTTTAGCTTTGGAGCAGAGTTGCTTCGCTGATCAGCTTTCTGGGGTCCCCCCACTCCCATCCCCCAAGAGTTTCTGGCTTCTCCTGGGGGCTCACTCTGTGCCTAGCACTATAGCTTGCATCTGCACATGCCCAGGTGATGGGAGACTGGCTGGCAAGGTGCCCTTTTCATCCAGGGAGAGAGACATCCTGTCTGCACATTGGTGGGGTGGGGGTGGGGGTGATACTGCAGGCAGGAGCTTTCAGAACCTGACTTGCCAAGAACGAGTGGCATGTGGACAAGGCCAGCTCCGTGATTCTGGGCAGATGCCCAAGCTTGGTGAGGATGGTCCCTGTGGCCTCAGAGAAGCCATGCCAAGAATGTGCACTGCCAAGAGTTCTGCACCCTTGGGGGCCGTTCTGCCTGCTTCCTTCTCCTGCCAAGCTGTTTCTAGATCACATTTCTAAATCCCACCCCTCCACACCAAAAAATATGCTCCGAAAAGAAGCCAGAAAAGCTAAAAGATGGTGGTAGGAGAGTGTTTAATTCTCTGTGCTGTCACAGTGATTAGCAAAGATAATAATAATGACAATACATTAAAATTTGTGACTTAACAGGCTGGAGAGACGACTCAGCAGTTAAGAAAAATGGTGGCTCTTGCAGAAGACCCAAGTTCATTCTCAGCATCCAAGGGGTAGCTCACAATGCCTACCACTACAGCTCCCAATAGATCTGACATCCCCTGACATCCCCATCTGGCTTCCATGGGTGTAGGCATAGGGGTGTGTGTGTGTGTGTGTGTGTGTGTGTGTGTGTGTGTGTGTTGGTGCATGTGAAGGTCAGAGGACAGCTCACATGAGTTGGTTTTCTCTTTCTACCATCTGAGTTCTGCCCATTAGGCTTGGTTGGCAGCAAGCACCTTTACCCACCGAGGTTTCTTACTAAGCTTCTGTAGAGTTTCTTAAGGAGACAAAATGGGCCTTGTTAGGGCTAAAGAGGTGGCTCAGTGGGCAAGACTTCTTGCTGTGTAAGCATGAGAACCCAAGTTGAACATCCCCCCACCCCATCCCCCGGAAAGAGCTAAGCATAGTCCTGCGTCCTATGACCCCAGCACTGGGGGTGGGGAGACACAGGAGGATAGTTCTGACTGGATGGCTGCTAGCCGAGCTCTGGAATCAGTGTGAGGGGCAGTCTCAAGGGAATAAAGCAAGGGCCGATAGAGCAGGACATCCAGTGCCTCCCTTTGGCCTCTTTGTCTGCACACATGTGCGTATAAAACAGCGCAGACCCCAAAGTGTGTATCTTACAGATGGAGTAAATTAAAACACAGGGCAAGGCTCACCATAATAACACACCACCTCTGAGTTCTTTGATGATGCCATGGTCAGGAAAAGGACGACAGGACAGATTCGCCAAGGAAACCACTCTTTGGGCTCCCAGGGAACTGGGGTTAGTGGGGCAGACACACTCAAAGCAGATTTGGTTCCCATAGTTTCAGACCCCTGGTGGATTCAGTGATGCCTGGACTGGTAGTCGTGTTAGTCTGAGGGAAAGTGAAGGAAAATGTGCAAGTTTAGACAAAATAAGCAACTGTTCGCATGTTTTCAAAGTCCCGGAGAAGGCTGTATGTGCTGTGAGGTTACACCTGCGTACAGATAATGGCACGTTTTTATTTGCTATTACTGCATGTCTTCCCAACTTGGCCATTATGGAAGTTATGGAAGATTTCTGGGTGCCCCGAAGTTGGAAGTTATAAGAGAAGTTGTTGACTTCATACTGTATAGGGGCAGATTTGTTTCCTTTGTTCTTATTTTGCTATAAAATGAAAAATGTCATGGAAACTCCAGGCCCAGGAGCTCCCAGGACCATGAAACATACGGTGCTGCATCCATGACAAGTCTACTCAAAGCCACTATTTTTACCAACTATTTTATTTTATTTACATGAATATGCACACACACACACACACACACACACACACACACACACACCCATGCCCGTGGAAGTGAGAAGGGGGTGTCAGTCTTTTGGAGTGGAGAAGCTACTTGTTGAACAGACTTGAATACCTGAGTTCAGATTCCCAGCACTCACTCATGTAAATGATGGGAGAGACAGCATGTATCTACAATCCTGGGGCTTGGATGGGGGCAGGCAAGGGGATTAGGGGTCAGAGGTCAGAGGCAGGCATATGACCACAGCTCACTGGCCAGCAGGTCTAGATAATCAATGAACTTTAGGGTCACTGAGAGACCTTGCCTCAAAAAAGGAGAGAAAGTGATGAAGACACCTGACATCAACCTGTAGCCACCACTTGTACACACACAGACACATACAAAGGGTAAAATTGTACAGGAAATCCATATAAACTTATTTATCTAGAGGTAAAATTATTCTTTCCTTCCTTCCTTCCTTCCTTCCTTCCTTCCTTCCTTCCTTCCTTTCTTTCTTTCTCCCTTGCGTCTCTCTCTGTCTCTCTCTGTCTCTCTCTGTCTCTCTCTCTCCTGTCTCCTTCCTTCCCTTCCCCTCCTCTTCACATTCTTCTTCACTTGAACTAGAAGGGGGTAGATTCACAGGCTGCACTTAGGACACTGATATGTCTCTGTCACAATAATTCAGAAACCCCAGCACCTAGTGCTCGGTTTGGCTGTGAATGTCTGAAGTCTTTAAAACCTCCATTTCTAAAACCACCCTGTGTACTCACAGCTAGAAGCACTTCAAATTCTGATAAAATACCCAGGCTAAAAATGTCTTCTCTCTGGCTTCCGGGCCTTTGCTAACAGCAAATGTAAAGTGGGAGAGTGTGTGTGCTCCTTGGCAGAGGCTTTTTGGAAGACAGTCAATGTTATGGCATGCCACTGGGTGAGCATTTCCCAGCTACGAACTGCAATGCATTTTGCAAATTGTACACCCTGCCAGAGTTTACCTGCGATGTGGGCTGGAGAAGGCAGCACATCGATCCCTTCATTTCTCACATCCTGCCAAGACTCGGGCGTGAGGCCGGTACTTGCGCGTGTACCGCCGGCACTGCAGCCTCCGGCGCATTCTGTTAGTTCTTGGCACAGAGCTGAACTTTAAGTGGCATTTGGTCTCAATTCATTTTTGTAGTCAAGGTCACGTGGGAGGGTAGGTCTTGCAAGAGCTGGAGGGTCTGCCCTCCTCACTGGACAAAGCAATGCCCCTTTTCTCCCCCACACCCCCAGTCTTTTCCAGTCTTATGAAGGTGCGAACCACCTTTGCTTGGGGGTACTGGATATGTGAAGCCATCACGTCATGGATTTTGTAATTTATTCATTATCTTTATAACAGTCTCATCGCCTCTCTGCACGCACGTGGAGGTCAGAGGACAACTTGTGGGGACTGGTTCTCTCCTTCAACTGCATAGATCCTGGGGATTGAACTCAAGTTGTCAGACTTGGTGACAAGCACCTTAACCTGCTGAGCCACTCTGCCAGACCCCCATTAACCTTCTTAACCGAAGCGGCTCTGATACACATTTTCATGCCGTCAGTTAGGTGGGCCCCAGTTTGTCCTCTGGTACTGATGGCTTGGTCAACAATTGCTACCTAATGTAATTACAAAAGGAAAATGCTGTATCCCACAGGTGTCAGCTTGAGCCACCACTTACGGAAATCATCTTGAGGGTGGGGGAGTTAGAGAGACCCCCAAGGGATCCGTATACTCTCAGCTTGTTCTCAGAGAGACCCGGTCCGTAGCTTATAGGACAGCTGTGGGTCAGGAGACATTGCCAGGTGCAGCGGTTCCTAATTGTGCAATGTTTAGTGTGAAATAACGTTTTCCAAACTTACTGGATGATTTCAAATTAAAAAAAAATTTATTTGTATGTGTGTGTGCCTGGTTGTCTGTATGTGTTACACATGTGTATAGTACCTTCTAAAGCCAGAGGAGGGTATCAGATCCCTGGACCTAGGATAATAGGTAGCTTTGAGAAGCCTAATGCGGGTGGTGGTAACTGAACCCAGGTCCTCTGAAAGAGCTGTGCATATTCATCATGGCCGAACCTGTCCTCCAGTCCTGATTTTGACCTTTTTAAATCTACCTTTGCTTTTGACTTGACACACACATGGTTTTTGACATGAAGGGCAAGCCTCAGGTCTCCTGTGGATTCCCCTCCTGTATGAAACCCATGGGAATACAGAACATGGTTGTCATGCTAGCACTTGGAGGTAGGAGGGTGCTCCAGGCTAGCTGCCCTGTGAATGTCAGGAAAGTCACCTGCCTTCGCTTCTCATCTCGCTGTAGGAATGCTGAGGCGACAGGTGTACCCCACAACGTCTGGCCTTTTTATGTGGCCCAACTTCCTGGGAGAGCTCTTCCTCCTCTGAAGCATCTTGTTAACCCGTCTTCCAGATTTTATAACATTTTCCTTATACCCAATCTTCTTAGATTCCACAATAATTTGTCTAGGGTGAGATATTTGAAGAAGTGTAATAAAATGTTTAAAAGTGTACCTATGGGTACTATAGGCCTAATATTAATTAATAATCATTCAATTAATTACTACAGCTCCTGCTGCATAACCCAGATGACCTTGAACTCAATCATCTTACCTCAAACCCCAGGTGCTAGTATTGCAGGTATGCAACGCCATGCCCAGTGCTCCTGTGTTTAAATCTGACAATTCTCAGCGACTAGTACAGCTAAGTATTTGAACTAGGTAGTCACCATGCTTTCCGTTGTTCCAAATAAAAGATGCTGATAAATAGCAGCCACCTCATATATTTCTTCAAAGGATTAGTCAATTCCTCCATAAAAAGTGGTGTGTGACACATAGTAGGTCTGCAGGAGTCTTCAGCTGTGATGACCGTTTACTAGGGTGTTTTGTTTTGTTTTGTTTTGTTTTTGTTTTTGTCGTGGTTCCTCAAATTGAGCATCTATCCTCTACATGAAGTCTTTATTTGGGTGAGCACAGATTTCATTTCTAGCATCTTTTCCTAGTCCCTGCCCATCTCATGGCTACTGTTCTTTCTTCTCTTTCTCTGGATGAAGTATGGAAATGTTTGTTTGCTCTTCTCTGTCCCTGTGCTGTTCCTTCCGAGGCTATATTTTTGAAGTGTTGTTTTGTTGGTTTGTCTCATGTTTTAGACTTTCCGTCACTGTTGGGAGAACCTCGGCAGTCTGTTGATCCTCAAGGCTAAGCTGGAAAAAAAAAAAAAAAGCGAATGGGAAGTTCCATGCATGTGATAGCAGGTGGGACTCTCCATATGGCCACGTCCCTGCAGCTGCCAGAATGTCACCATTTTGCTGCGATGCCAACATCCACCTCAAACGCCCTCTTTGCTTCAGAGTGTTTAGCTCATGTCTTTGACAAAGAACCTTGTGGTTCTTGTTTGTTTTCTTGGAGCTTGTTTGATCTTTCCATCTGGTCGGATAAGGACACTGGGGACTATTCCAGGGCTGAGGTAGAAGACAGAGCCACCAATCAATACTTCCACATACAAAATCCTTCCATACACAACATCAACTGGCTTCCCATCTCTGATGCATACTTGTGACTTTAAAATGTAATGTCCCCACGGGTTCATGTGCTTCAATTCTTGGTCCCCATCTGGCGGTCTGGCTTTGGAAGGTCATGAAACCTTTAGGACAGTGGTTCTCAACCTGCAGGTTGTGACCTCTTTGTGGAGGGGGGGGGGGTCAAATGACCCTTTCACAGTGGTCACCTAAGACCATCAGAAAACAGATATTTACAATTCATAAGAATTACATATTATAGTTAGGAATCGGTGATGGAAATATTTTTATGGTTGGAGGTGGGGTCACCACACCACAAGAAACTGTGTTAAAGATCACAGCATTAGGAAGATTGAGGATCACTGCTTTAAGAGATCGGTCTGAGCTGGAAGAATTGGGTCCTTTGTGTGGGGAAAACTTTAAGGCTTATATCCTGGCCATGCTTCCTGTTCTGTTTCTGTTTCTTGCTCCACCCAGTGTGAGCAAGCTCCTCCTACCTGAGCCTCTCTTACTGCCTGTAACCTGAATGAAAATGTCCCCATAGGGGCTACTTGAAGACTTGGTTCCCCGATGATAACACTGTTAAGGGGGGATGTAGAACCTTTAGGAAGGAGGTGGGGCCCTGCTAGAGGAAGCTTTGAGAGCTTATAGCCTGGTCCCTTTTCACTTTGCTCTCTCTGCTTCCTGCATGTGTTCAGAGATGTGATGTCTTAGCTTCCTGCTCCAGCCACCTCTTGCCCCGCCTCTTCCCACATTGTGGGCTCTCTTCTTCTAGAAATATTAACCCTTTCCTCCACAGTCACTTTTGGCCATGGTGTGTTTTATCACAGCACCAAGAAAGGATCTAACACACCCACCATAATGCACCATGGACACCTCCAACCACAAGCCAGAACACACCTCTCTTCCCTTAAGTGGATTCTCGACAGGTGTTTGGTCATGGTAATGAGAAGGTACCAGTGCCTCACTGTCCTTTTGTTGGACCCGAGATTGCACAATCCCAAAGCTTTCCAGTGTTCCCTCGAGCAGAGCCAAGTTGCCCTCTGTTTCACCTCCTCCTCCTCCCCAGCCACCACCACTATGTCTGTGGATATGCTTAGTTAGTCTCTCTACATCACTGAGAGACTCTCCAAGCCAGTGTCAGTCTTCTTGTTGTGATTGTGCATTGATTCTCCTTTGATTTCTCAGCCATTATGATTACAAAACAGGCAATGGGATGAATGAGTATTAGTGTACTCTTGTAACCAAATACTATGACTTTCGAAAACACTTGTGCGTACGTACGTGAGTATGGACATCTGTATGTGTCTGCAGGCACACGTGTGTCTGAGGGTTACTTCCACTTTGGATCCTCAGACACGGTCCACCTTTCCTTGAAGATTTATTTTTATATTTAAACGATGTATACATGTGTATGTCTGCATATGGGGATGTGCCTGTGTGAGTTCAGGAGCCTGTGGGGTTCAGAAGACGGCATTGGATCCTCTGGAGTTAGAGTTAGAGGCAGTTGGTGTAGGTGTTAGAACTAAGCTTGAGTCCTCTTCAAGGGCAGTTAAATCATTAAACCATCTATTAGCCCATTCTTTTTGTTGTTTGTGTGTGTTTGTTTGTTTGTTTTGTTTTTCGAGACAGGGTTTCTCTGTGTAGTCCTGGCTGTCCTGGAACTCACTCTGTAGACCAGGCTGGCCTCGAACTCAGAAATCCACCTGCCTCTGCCTCCCAAGTGCTGGGATTAAAGGCGTGCGCCGCCCCTGCCCGGTTTGTTGTTTGTTTTTGAGACAGGCTCTCACTATGCAGTCCTGGCCTCGAACTTGCTGTACAGACCAGACTGGCTTTAAACTCACAGAGACCTGCCTGCCACCACCTCCTGAGTGCTGGGATCAAGACGGGATCTCTCACTGGCATGGACCTTGCCAAGCAGACTAGGCTGGCTGGCCAACGGACCCTAGGAATCCTCTTGTCTCTCTGCCTTCCCAGTGTGGGTTATAAAAGTATCCCATTATGCCTGAAATTATATGGTTAAACATGGCTTCTGTGGATCAAACTCAGATCCCTGGGCTTGCAAAGTAAGCACCTTACTGACTGAGCCATCTCTCAGCTTACCACAATTTTCATAAAAACTTTATGGAAGGGCTAGGTCCTAGCTTTGGATGGGAAAGCATCATTTTGCAAGATGCAATTTACAGATTTGATGGAGGGAATTTGATCTCTTTCATCCTCAAAATAGGTTTCTGTGAGATCCAGAATATGTGGAAACCAACAGCAAAAGCAGTCATGACAGCGTGTCTTGTCCCCTGAGATCTTGTACGTTCTCAAGACATCTTTGTTAACATTGTCTCACCTTAAAGCTGCCAGATTTCAGGCTGGGAGATGGCTCAGTGGGTAACATGCTTTGCAAGCCTACAGACCGGAGCTTAAACTCCCAGAACCCATGTTAAAAGTGCACACATCTGCAAGCCCAGAACTGGGAGACAAAGGTGAATGGATCCGTAGAGCTTCCAGCTAAGGTGGTAAACTCCACATTCAGTGAAAGACCCTGTGCCAACAATAAGTAAATAAATAATGGATGAGCTCATAAAAAATTAAGTAAGGTAGAAACTGAAATGAAGAAGACATTCCATACTTAACATGCACAAACACACACCAACACACATGACAACATATTTCTAGTAAGCATTTTTTTCCCATACGAGGAACTAGAAGTTTATAGAAACCAAGGATTTACCAGAAGTTACGCAATAATCCTTGTCAAGCATAGCTCTCATGTACCGCCTGTTCTCTGCCACCCCACTCTGCTTTGGTTAATGCTTTGCATACAATTAACCACCCTCAACAGCTTAGCTCAAAACTAGTGTAAAATGGCTCACGTAACAATAGACAAAGACAAAGTGAAGTTTTCAGTCAGCTTAGTGCCTGGGGGGAAAGGGGGTTGTAATTTAACTCTCCTTAATGATAGAAGGCTTCCAGAAAGCTGGAGCTGTCTGTGTGAACAGAACTGATTGCGCTTTCACGTGGCCTGCCACAAAGGGCCACATGCTTGTGGAATTCCCAACACTATTGTGTGTCTGAAATCTATACTTTGAAAGCCGTGCTTTGGGTGTTTCCATTGAGTTCCCATCTGAGAAACAATGTTGACCTCTTATGTGTCATTTGAGACACGTCAATTTGTATGTTAATTGTCCTGAGCCTGTGAAAAGATGGTATCACGTGCTGAGCATGCAGGAGCCCCTTATTGGAATCGTGTCTGCAGAGATGTAAATCTCCTTCCTTATCAGCGACTTCTCAGCCTTCTGCCCTGATTGGGAGACAAATCGAGGTCTGTGGCAAAGCTGTATACGCCTATGCTTTGATTCCTACTGTGTTGGCACGCCTTTATCTTTAATACAACCCATAAATAATTGTAATGTAGCTTACATGGCTTATTTTTGTAGATCAGTAATCAGTAGGCCATGCTGGGGGGATTCTGAAGTGACCAGCCTGGGCTCAGGCCATGCTGAAGACCTCACTACTTCATAGACTCTAACATTTTCCATTATGTAGATGACTCTGTGGGAAAGATTAAAAATGGAGACAGGAAGTCAATTGACCACTGGTCGCAGCATCAAGTAGTGATGGACCTGCTAACGTGTGTGTGTTCTTAATTATACTTGAATAGATCATTTTATCATAAGAACACATGAGCACTCTCTTGCTCTTGCCTTTCTGTTCCTGCTCTCTCCGCATTCCCCCCTACATGTGCTCATGGCCAGCCTCCTCCTCCTCTTCCTCCTCTTCCTCCTCCTTCCCTCTTCCTCCTTTCTTCTTCTTCTTCTTCTTCTTCTTCTTCTTCTTCTTCTTCTTCTTCTTCTTCTTCTTCTTCTTCTTCCTCCTCCTCCTCCTCCTCCTCCTCCTCCTCCTCCTCCTCCTCTTCCTCCTCCTCCTCTTTCTCCTCTTCCTCATCCTTCCCTCCTCCTCCTCCTCCTTCTTCTTCCTCCTCCTCCTTCTTCTTGTTCTTCTTGTTCTTGTTCTTCTCTCTCTCTCTGCCTCTACTATCCTCTTGACTCCGTTCCCCATGCCCTAATAAACTCTATTATATACTTAAAAAAAAAACAAAAACAAAATCAAAACCAAAACCAAAACCAAACCAAAAAAACATATGAGCAGCATGAAGTCTGTTTGTTTGGGTTACCCACTGAGGTCAAGTTTGTCACATGATTTTATGTTTCCCCAGGACACATAGACTTCTTTAATAATACCATCTACAATGTCAGTGCAGAGTCTCCTCTTTGTTACTAATTCTCTTTCCTCATGATAGAGGGAAAAGAAAGACAAAGGGATGTGGGTGATCAATATAACCTGATTCTTATGGCTGCAATCATTCTTTCAAAAAAACACTAGACTGGTAGGATAAAACCATGACATTTTTTTGAAGACATAATCTGTATGATTTAGTGTCCCAGAAAAGCCACTTCTTAGCTATTCTCCTTGTTAAATTTTCTGAAAATAAGTCATAGAGTGTTTCCTTAAAAACCACAAAAATGACCACTTTGATATTTTTACGTTGGCTTTGTCAGGGATCGGTGATAATTCCCACACTAATATCCTCAGTAATTTAAATCATCCATTGACCCACTATTTATTGAGTGCTGAACTTTTGTGCTAGCCATTCTGCATCTTGCCAAGTTGGACAGACAGACAAAACAGGATCCATGTGGACACGGAGAGAACTTCTAGTTTAGACAGCAAATCCATAGTAATTTCAATCGACCTTGGTCCCTTTCAGTGTTAGCATGCACAGAGTGTGACCATATGTCATTTCTAGTTTTTAATTAGTTCCTTAAGGATTTCATAAGATGTGTTTTGATCATATTCAATCCTACCCCAGTTCCTCCCAGATCTATTCTTCTTCCACCACCTACTCAACTTACTGTCCTAAAAACAAAAACAAAAACCTCCTCAAGTTCAAGTTGTGCTGTCCATATACCATTGTATGTGTGTCCTTCCAGTGGATCATGATCAACCATCAAGGAGCTGAACCCTTAAAAAAAAAACGACTCTTTTTCTTCCAGCAGGTATCAGTTACCAATGATTCCTGAGCCTTTGGGAGCAGAAGGTATGAGGCAGATGTCTCCTTTCAGGCTGATCATCCCAATCTCTTATTCTCTGCACCTTAAACCAGTCTGGGACCTCTACTATAACCACCATACACTGCAAAAATAAGCTTTTCTGATGAGGGTTGAACATGAACTCATCTATGGATATAAGGATGAGTTATTTGGGGTCAGTTTAATACTGTGTCTATTTAGTAATACAATAGAAGTAAGTTCTCCCTTATGATCTGTCTAGCTACATGTGCTTAGCTCCTGTTTCAGGGCAATATATGGGTTAACTTGTGAAATAGAACTTAAATCCAAGCAGAAAGTAGTTGGTCACTCCCATGACCTCTATGCCACTACTACATTATGAATCGTCTTATCGTCCAGTTGTTGTAGCTCACAAGGTTCAAAGCTGGTTAAGATGGATGGTTACTTTTCTCCTCTGGGAGTGTGCAGAGCAATTTCCTTATTATGATGCTAGCTGGTAGAGATGAAGCTTCCATGTCAACGCCGGCTTGATTTTTGTGTTTTATGACTCAAGAATGTTATATCGTCAGCAGTAGATATCTTAACTGACAAGTTCCAGAGGGAAACGGAAGCCACTGGCAATAGCCCATAATAGTTGGGACTCTATGGGACCTTACTGATCAACAACTCTAAGGGAGATAACCCATTCCTGTCACTGAGCTTTTTATTTGCTGACTTGTGATGTCTAGTAGGAATATTGTTAACCCATTATGTGGTAACTCCATTTAAGCTCTTTTTATATGTGAGAATATACGTATTTTAGGAAGCTTCCATATGACTTTAAAAAGAAAATGTCTTTAGAGTTATTTATCCCATCAGCCATGTCCGCCCATCCCTCTGTTAACCTTTCCTGTACCGTTCTTAACTTGTGATCCCTTTCACTACCACATTCTATCTACCATCCTTTGAAATCCTCTCCCCACGGACCTTTACTAATTTCTTGACCTCTATGGGCATTGGAAATGAACCACATATATATGAAGATTCAAAGCTAGCATCCTCAGATGAGAGAGAACATTCAAGGTTTTTTATTCTGAGTCTGGCTTATATCACTCAGAATAATTGTTTCCAGTCCCACCCATTACCTGTAAATTTTATAATTCCCCGTTCCGTAACATCTGAGTAATACACCACTGTGTAAATATACCACGTTTTCTGTATCCACTTGTCAGCTGAGTGACATCTAGATTGCTTCCATTTTGTGGTTATTGTGAATAGAGAAGCAATGAACGTGGATGAGCAGGATTCTGTATAGTAGGATAGAGCGACTTTCGGGTATATGCTCTGGAGTGACACAGCTGGGTCATCTGGTAGACCTGTTTCAAGTGTTTTGTTTGTTTTTAGTTTTGAGAAACATCCACACTGCTATAGTGGCTGCACCAGTTTGCACACCCACTAGCAATGTATACACGCTCTCCTTTCCCCACATGCATAGCACTTACTGTTGATTTTGTTTTTTAAAACATAGCCATTCTGATCGGGATGAGATGAAATCTCTACGTAGTTGAAATTTGAATATCCCTGATGGCTAAGGATGCTGAGCATTTTTAAAAAATTGTTTCTCAGCCATTTGTGTTTCATATTTTGAGAACACGTGGCTTGGTTTCATGCCCTGTTTTTAATTGGGCTGTTGGGTCTCTTAAGGTTTAGTTTTTGAATTATTTATACATTCTAGATAGTAACTCTCTTCCAGGCATCTGTCTGGTGAAAGGTTTGCCCGTGCTTTAGACCGCCTCTTTACTCAAACATTGGTGTCTTTTGCTGTGCAGAGAAACTTTTTAGGTTCAAGGGGTTGCAGTAATGAATTGTTGATTAATTACTGCTTACACTATCGAATGAGATCCAGCAGATTTTATATTCTCCTCTATCAGATTCAGGAATCAGGTTTTATGTTGTGGTTCTTGATCCATTTGGAATTGTGGGGTTTTTTTGTTTGTTTGTTTTTTTGGGGGAGAGATATAAAGCTTAAGTCTCATTCCTTTATAAGTAGTCATTCCGTTTGACCAACACCATTTACTGAAGATGCTGTCTCTGCTCCCATATATGCTTTGGCTTCTTTGTAAAAAATCAGGTGGCTGTAGGAGTATTAGTGTGTGTATGAGTCCTCAGTTCTGTTTCATTGACAATTGTGCCTAGGGTTATGACAGTACCATGACACTTTTGTTACTATAGCTCTCTCTAAACTGACAAAGACTCAAAGCATTGCCACTAAAATCAGGAACAATCTTGAGAGTTCATTCAGAACCTGACAGTTCATTCGGTATCCCCATTTATTATATTTCTGTTCCCATGGAGGGTATATGCTTATCTTTAAAAATATGTTTTAATTAAGTGTGTGCAGTAGTGTGTGTGTGTGTGTGTGTGTGTGTGTGTGTGTGTGTGTGTGTTTGTACATGCAAGTGCAGTTACCTGCAAAATCCAGAAGAATGCATTGGATCCCTGGGAGTACAAGCAGTTGTGACGCACCTTTCATGAGTGATTGGAACAAAACTCAGTTCTTCTGCAAAACAGCAAGGGCTCTTACTAAATCATCTCCCCAGCTCCTAGATTATCTTTAGCAGATGGGTGACTATTCAGTTACTCTCATGTTCTTAAGCTGTGGCTTGTTTTCTTTTTCCTCTACGAGTTCATTTTTATTTTTTTAAAGAAGATTATATCTGATGATAAATAAAAGTCTACATCCCTCCCTGTTCTCTCAGTGGAAATAATTCCTTACTGATAAGAAGCCTTATCTCTGCAGCTCACTGGAATCTCAGTGGTCGGGTTATGAATTGTCCTTCAAGCCCACAAGTGCTGAAATCATGTCCCTGGTGGGTGGAACCATCTTTCTTTACTCTGGCAAAAGACCAAGAAAGCATAAGCAGAATTAAATGCTTCTTAAACATAAGTCTTTAGGAATGTAGTTATAGAGAAGATGGTTTCTGTTGGCACGAAATCAAACTGAGGTTTTAAGAATGAAACTCTTTGCCGTTATTTGTTATCTGTTGCTAAGAAGGAAATTACACCCCAGTGGAGAGGCTTGAAACAATAACAACTATAGTGAATCTCTGTGACATAGTGTCTTTAGGGCAGGAATTCAAGAGTCCTTTACTTAACTGGTCTTGTCCACTCTCTCATTAAAAGATGTAGTAATGATATTAATGTTAGATGGGAGCTTCTGGAAAACTCAACAGGAGGGGAATGATCTGTTTCCAAAATGATGTGCTCCCTTGCTCATGTGCTCCCATGATCCCACGCTTCTGTGGTTGTCAGGCTTGTGCTGGCTTCAGTTCTTTGCCGTGTGAACCTTTCCACAGATCTTCAGTCCTTAGGGCAGGGCTGACTCCCTGCTGAGAGGGCCCTCAGAGATAGAGCAAAGTAGGGCCTGGGGATGTCTGACTTACTTGGCAGTGTCTAGTGTGCCTAGCATGTACAGAGTCCAAGACTCGATCCTCAGTACCACATAAGCCCCGTAGTAATGCACACCTGTAATCCCAGCACAACAGAGGTGTAGGCAGCAGGGAGACCAGGAGTTCAAAGTCATCCTTAGGTTCATAGCAAGTTTAAGGCTAATGGGACCTATAGAGAAACAGATACTGGGAGAAAGCAATGGTAGGAGTGAAGGAGGGGGGAGAAGGAGAGAGGGACTAACTCTATAAGCCTGTGAGACTCTGTCACCTTTGAACAGGTTACTCCTATCTGGGGTGGGAAAGGCCTATAGAGGTATGGTAATGCCAGGAGGTAGTACCTGCTGAAATCTGTTTTGGAGTCTGGCTATCATAGTCTACCTTCTGCCCTCAATGCTTTGGATGCAATTCATACTTCCTTCCCCCCAAGAACTTCACGCCCGTCTCTCCAATGTCATTCCGTTATCCCATTAGCATCATTGAAAGTCTTGAATCTTGTATAAAATCAGGTCCATATATATTCATATACAGACACACACACACACACACACACACACACACACACACACACACACAATCTCTTTGGCTACTGACTTGCAAAGTACTAAGGGTCCGAATTTAAACAGGAGAGAATTAAAGAGACATGTTCTCAACCCCTGCATGCAGAAGGGAAACGCTAGAAGCATCCATTCATGAGGAAGAATATGCAAAGCACACTGAAGTTAGTAGAGCAGGTAAATTCCAAATCACCTCTACCGCAGTTCAATGGTCCTTCAATGAGGAGTGAGACTAACTTCTTGTGAATTGGATTTACCTCTGAGCTCTTGGCTACACCTTTAAAGTCACTCACAGTGCTTCCCATATAACAGTGTCTTGTGTTTGTAGCTGCCCAGTCCTCTAGGTCTGCTCTTGGCTTGGAGAGCTACAGGGCTGTATAGACCAATTTTCCTCATGCTCTTCCATTCCAGTGTGTACCTAAAATAATGGTTTCCTCTTAGCCTGTCTGTATCGACTCGTACATTAGTATTAATGCCAAGAACAAATCAGATGACACCATCCACAGTTCAGTTGCAAACTTCTCCAGGTAGACCAGGGGAGTGTTAGATAGGTTTTCTACTTCTCACATGACTATAGACCATGATGATTTGACTCCTGCCACAACACAGAAAGCATCCTGTCTTCCCTAGTTCCTTTAAACCATCCCCCAGTGTCCACTTGCAGCCTCTGTGGGGAGCTTGTCATGTACTCTTGGGCATTCTTCTACATAGTCCTCTGTCATCTGACACCTAGAACGTTTGTCTGTGACCAACTATTTTTCAAAAGGAATTATTGCTACAGCAATACTCTACCTCTCTATATGAAGAATCTGTCTTAGTTATTTAATAAATTGTCTCATAAGTGACTTCAAATCCTAGTGACTTAAACAGGAATGTGCCTCATCATCCTACCTCCTTGTCGAATTTTGGAGAGGTCTGCCCAAATCATGCAGGCCTAGGATTTCTTAGGGAATGCGACAAACTGTCAGTAAGTCACCCTTGTCTATTAACTTGTCTGGGGTTGCTTCCAACATGGCACCTTCACAGGACACTAAATGCATGTTCCAGGTTGGACAGAAATCTCAGTTTTTCATGCTATGACCTGCCTGAGGGTCCCACAGCACAGCAGCCCACACTTCTTGGAGGGAGGGAGTCAAGGGAAAGCACAGTGGGTTTTCCTGATCTAGACCCAGGAGTAACACTCTGTCCTGCCTAAAACTCTCCATTGGTGAAACAGGTCAGTATTATTCAGAGGAGAAGGAACTGGCAAAAACCGTGATACCAGGGAACCAAGAATTAGCAGAAGCTATCTTCAAGCATGACCACTACATTCACCTTTCTGTGTCAGGGTGGTGGCAATATAAAGTCTCAGATGCTTAGGGCTGTATACTAGCAACTGCTTCTTATTAAAAATGTCACATAATTGTATATATTAATATATTGCATACATTATGTAATATAAACTACATATTGTATATAAAAACATATATTTGGTTTCTTTGAGACAGAGTATTACTATGTTACTAGAGCAGGCCTTGAATCTTCTTGGCATGATTCTCCTGCCTCAGCCTCCTGGGTACCTGGTTTAAAGGCCAGCTCTGTCATGCCTGACTAGCAGCCATTTCTTAAGATCCCTTAGGGTACCATGAACACTAACTGTACCCAGAGGTAATCACTGCCATCTCTTGTTTGTTTGCTTGTTTATTTTCTCTCAGTGTTTAGCTTTTTAATTAACATGTTTACATAGAAATCCCCCTAAGTTGGTTTTGGCCAGAGTGTTTTATTACAGTAACAGAAAGGAAACTAGAACAATTTTTTTTCTTTTCCATTTTTCATGTGCTTGTTGTACGTGTATGGGTGTGTACATGTTTGCATGTGTGTTAGTGCATGTGTGTGAGCGCTCATTGTGTGCATGTGGAGGCCCACAGTTAATGTTGGGAGCCATTCTAGATTCCAACTTACTTACTGAGCCAAGATCTCTCAGTCAAACCCACAGCTCAGCGATGTGGCTCATCTCTCTAGCTTGCTTGCTCCGGGAAATCTTGTCTCTTCCTTCTCAGGCTGAAATTCCATCCCCACTCAGCTTTGACATAGATTCTGAGGATCTCGACGTTACTCCTCACGTTTGCAGGGCAAGCGCCTTAACCACGGAACCGTCTTCCCAGCCCCTGCCACAGAAGTTATTTAGTTAAGGCTTCTTGGAACACAGGGGCTATTGAGACGGAATAACTGCAGTCTACATGTGAAATAGACACGAGTGGGGGGCCAGGAATGGAGTGTGATGGACCTGATGTCTGTGGGTTTCTCAAATACATAAAAGCCCAAAGCCTCAGGGGACAGGTATGAGGGGTTGGGGCTTTGGGATGTAATGAGTTATGCTGAGTTATTACTCCTTTAAGGAGTGACAACTATTTAACCAGTCTGCACGTCAGCTGTCTCATTTGTGTGTGGCTGTGATGTAGAGGTTCAGGAATGGTCAGGTCATTGTGTGTTCTAGAAGAGACAGTAATAAGGAAACTCACCTGGAGCCTGGGAGGGGCTGGAGGCATTGCTACTTCCCAGCACGTGGGAGCACTTCTTTCCATCTCCACTTTACAGATGAGGGGCTGAGGCCGAGGTCTACTGCAGAGGCTGCTAGCCAGTTAGCCGCGGAGCCTTACTGAGCCCTTTTTGTGTGTGTGCATGAGCAGGTGTTCATATTTATGGACCCAGAGGTTGACGTCTGATGTCTTCCTCAGTCACTCTTCCCCTTAGGTGTTTTTAAGATAGTAAAAAACTGGGGTGTGTGTTTACACGTGCACATGTGTGTATGTGTCTGCATGAATGTATAGTGCATGCATGTTAGTGCAGTGTCTACAGAAGCCAGAAGAAGGTGTTAGATTGATCCCCTGGAGCTGGAGTTACAAGTAGTTGTGAGCCACCTGACCTGGGTTCTGGAAACTGAACCCGGATTCTCTGCAAGAGGAATATGTTGTACTCTTAACCGCTGTGCTATCTCTCCAGCACCTCTCCATTTTACTTAAAAATAAACATAAAAACAAAAACAAAACAAACAAACAAACAAAACAGGGTCTTTCACTGAATCTGAAACTCGTTGATTCTGGTAGCCTAGTTGGTTAGTAAGCTACAGAGATCCTTCTGGCTTCTAGGCACTGAGATTATATATGCATGGCTATGGGCAACCTAACTCAGGCATGCACGGTACTGAGCTATCTCCCCAGCCCCAAAGCCTGACTTCTAATCACCCTGCCACCCCCTGCAGGTGGCTGCAGCACTTCAGGCAGAGTCTTTTAAACAAAAGAAGTCCACCTGAAATAAAAAGCCATGAGGCACCGACTGCCTCTCACAGTCCATAAATCTATTATCCAGAAATAGAACTTACTTGAGATTCAAAGTGGTTTCCTTCTGACCTTTGAAACACATTGAAAGTTGCAATAAAACAACATGATCTTAAAATATTAACAGACCAGAAGTAATTAAATGGCATAAGCAGTCATTAAAATTGAGAACAGGGCTTCCGTTGGTAAACCCTTTCATTTAGCCAAAAACAACAAGGTCTATGGCTTGGATAAAGCTCACAGATTCACCATCTTATTCTTTACTTACTGAGCTTGAAGATTTCTTTCCCTTTTTTTCCCCTGGAGGGTGGTGGGACTGAAAACTGCCCCTTCTATTTAGAAAAGAAGAAAACTCCAACCAAATCTTTTCTCCCTTTTTTGTGTAAAACAGCAACAGAAACTGTAGTGCTTTGGTATCATCACTCACACTCATCCCTGCGCTTGGTAAAAACAGTTAGCACAGGCCTTCAGTGGGCTGGGAAGATAGCTCAGTCACTAAGGAGCTTGCAGTACATGACTGGTGTTCTGTGTTCAGATCCCCAGCACCCGTGTAAACACTGGGCGTGGTGTCATACATCCATACTCCCAGTGTTGGGTGGGGCAGAGACAAGGGGATCCCTAGATTACTGGCCAGATAGTCTAGCAACATCAGTGAGCTCCCTGTTCAGTGAGAGCCCCTGTCTCAAAAGTTAAAGTGAAGAATGATACAGGAAGACACCTTATCACCAACCTCTGGCCCCCACACATAAGCACACACATGTATTCTCATGAACATGTACACATGCACATACCCCACCCCCAGACATCGGATGAATGAATGCAGTAGGTTCACACAATCCTGAAACTCTGTAAAGAGCCAGGACCTCAATGCTCTGGAGAAACCTGGTGTGAGTTAAGTGATCGTTCACTGTTTGGCTGACCTCTGACCTTTGCTTGGCCTCTTATTTCTGGGGCTGCTCGGTCAGACGGAAGCAATTTGTGGGACAAGAAAGACAGCGTATCTCCAGACTCATGACTGGAATCCATTCTCTGAAATTTATGGTGCCAGGTTTTATTCTGCCAACACTTGTGTTTCAGGGTCCATGAGTCCCTCTCAAAATTAAGGAGGAGGGGCTCAGTCTTGGAGACAGTTCAACTCCAAACACAGTCATTTTCATTTGAGGAGAGGCTCTCTGAGGGAAACAAAATAAGGGCAGGGAATTTGTGAGGATTCTTTCCATGGTGTTGGTCTTTTAATGATATAGGGCTCATGCACCCGTTTCCATATTAAATTCTTATAAATGGACCATTTTCCCCTTCTACAATGTCTGTCTTGATGACATGCACAGTTGTTAGTTCATCAGAGGAGAGACAGCTCTGAACTCATGTGTCCTGTCCCTACTTAGTTTTAAGTATTTTTGACAGTCCAAGAATATTTGTCACAGCCTAAAATTTTTCACTTCCATGGCTAATCTTGCTTGTCAGCTTGACACATCTTGTCGAAGAAAGAACCTCACTGAGGAATTATCTCCATCAAATTGACATATGGGCACGACTGTGGGGGCACTTTCTCGATTGCTAGTTGATGTGGCCACACCCAGCTCACTGTGGGCACAGCTGTCCCTTGGTAGGCAAGCCTGGGCTGTGTAAGACAACAAGCTGAGCAAGCCAGTAAGCAATGTTCCTCCATGGCCTCTGCTTCAGTTCCTGTCTTGAGGTTCTACCCTGACTTTCCTTTATGAGAGACTTGGTCAAGTTCTCTGGGACCCTGGGTTGCCCCTGTTTCTCAATAGACCCATGTCCTCTGGCTACACAGATATGGGCCACAGGTCAGCCCTTTGCATCTGATAGCCTTTCTAGTTCTTCTGTTCCAGTGTGATGTCTGCCCCAGCCTTAGCCCAACTCTTGCTATTAAACTCCCAAATCACAAGGATCTATTTAAAATACACTCCTTCACCCAGGCTGGCCTCTTCTCCTTGGCATGGACAAATGGCTGGGATCCTCCTGTCCCAATTCACCAGTGTCTCTGGGAGGTTCCAGATCTCATTTGCATGTGGATTTTGCCCTCGAGATCCATAAGGCTGCCTCGGTTTTGCTTGCTAAATTATCAATAGCCTGTCTCCATTAGGGGTTGGAGTTTTGCAACCCCCTTACACCCACCCTGCACAACATGAAGGAAGCCATGATGTCCTCTGAAGATTCTTTCTGAAAAGAAAAGAAACTGCCTACCATCAGCGCTCTCTGCTCGGGATGGTCCCTCTCATTTGCTTCTTGCTTGAAGGAAGCCCTGTCTGTGCCAGCTCTTTTGAATTTTTTTCTCTGATGGTGGTGTCTCAGTTCAGCACTTTGGCAAGGACCTGGCACTAGGATAGTTAGTGTCCCAATGAGTAACACTCTGCAGTCCCCACACAGTATCTATAGACATGACTTATGGCTTGGTTTAGTACCTTGAGGCTTTTCTAGAAGGTGCCTTGATAGGTTGAAAATCAGGAAGAAAGTAAAAGAAGGAAATGTAGGGTGAAGCATCTTCCTCCATGGTTTTAACGTGAGACAACATGGGCAAGGGTGTTGGAGCTACGCCATCAACTACCTGTGTCCTGCAGTGACTTATTTCTTGTGCTCTGTCTCTTCCCTTGTGCTGTGCAAACCACTGGCCCACCATTGTCAGGTTTGTTTGGTTTTGTTTGTTGGTTTGTTTTTAAATATTCAGTTGTTACATCTACATTTACAGAGTAATGGTTTTGCATGTCAAGGTTTTGTTTGGTTGTTTGGTTGGTTTTGTTTTTCCAGAAAGGGTTTCTCTGTGTAGCCCTGGCTGTCCTGTAACTCACTTGATGCTTGCTAGGCCAGGCTGGCCTCAAACTTAGAGATCCATCTGCCTCTTCCTAGTGAGTGCTGGGATTAAAGGCGAGCACTACCACCACCTAATCTTTTTTTTTTTCATTTTGTAAGTCGATGATCTGGAACCAGGATGATCTCAAACTTTCCATCCTCCTGCTTCTTCCTGAGTGTTGGGATTACAGGTGTGGGCCACCATGTCCTTCTTAGCATTAATGCACTTTAGTGTGCATGTATTCTATTAGTTGCTTGCTACCAACTTTTGGGTTGTTTTTCTTTTTTCTAAGATTAAAATTATTTATTTTATGTATATGAGTACACTGTCGCTGTTTTCAGACACACCAGAAGAGGACATCAGATCTCATTACAGATGGTTGTGAGCCACCCTGAGGTTGCTGGGAATTGAACTCAGGACCTCTGGAAGAGCTGTCAGTGCTCTTAACCACTGAGTCATCTCTCCAGCCCAGTTGTCAGGTTTGTAAGGAGTGTCCTCGTAACTTTAATTTTTCAAAACATATTTAATGATGGTTCTTAAATACTTTAACCTCCCTTGTAGCCCACCACTCACCAGAGGTAGTGGAAAAGAAAGGATACAGGAGAAGTGGACCTGTTTAGAAAGGTTCTTTGGAGCAAGTCCTGTCTGTGTTGTCTGGAAATCGACAGTTCAGTGCACAGGTTAGCAGCGGCAGCTCAATCCACTTGCAAACCCTTCCTGGATACAGGATAGTTCAGTTCGGTAGAGTTGGGATAGCAAACATGAATCAGCAGAGTGGCACTACCTAGCAGAGACAGCCAGGCCTCAGCCTCAGCTCAAGTCAGCAGGAGGGATCAGGATCAACAAGAATGCCAGGAAAAGTTCTTGGCTGTGCCTCTGTCAGTGAAGCAAAGATCAGCAAAGATGAGAGACCAACAAGCATTTAGCAAGAAAGCCAAGCTCAGCCTCCTCACTGTCCATTGAGTTATTTCTATACTCCCTCCAAACATCGTGTGTCCTCCACAGGCCTTGTTTCAGCACGTGTCTTGCCTCAGCACGTGTGTCTGTCTCAGCTGACATCACTGTGCCAATCAGCCCCAGTCTGCAGAAGCATCAAAAAGCCTTGGCACACCACCAGAAGTTTTTTAGTGGGTTTCTCTCTTATGGTATCCCAACAAATGCAGCACTCTCCTTTTGAGTAACAAAGACTAGCCTAGCTTTGTCTACACTGGCTCTGGGGGTTGAACAGGTACCCTTGTGGACACAAGGCAAGCATAAGCACTTTACCAAACATGCTATCTTCCCATTCTGGAAGTAGCCTTTCAGTCCAGCAGGGAGAGTCAGAGGAGAGCAGAGGCCCTCAGAGCCGTGTGTGATTGATTCTGTGGCTAAATTCTATAAATCATCAAGACTCTTGAACAAGAGGGAGCCAGTGGGGCCTAAGCAAGGTAGACTATGTGAGGTGAGCTGTGTGAATGGGCAAGGGGCTCAACACGATGCTTGGCATTCAGTAAGTGCTTACCATATAGTAGTTGCCACTGGTGATAGTAAAAATAATAACTTCACTGAAGGAGGCATGGGAGCCCTCACTAGAGCGCATGGAATAGTTCAGGAACATTCTGGAAGCCTGGAGAAAGGCAAGGCAGATGGATCAGTAGCGAGAATGAGATGTCTGCCAGGAGACTTCTCTATTGCTCCCACACTTAGCATGCTGGGAAAGCACTATGATCTTTTCCTGGGTCATACTATCTCTGGTGACCAGTAAGTATGTGAGCAAGAAGGGGACATCAGGATACTGCATGGATAAATATGAAGTCAGGTGGAGTAGCTGTATTTGATGCATTTCCCATTCACAATGAACCTGTTAAGCTGTAACCCCATTATAAGCTGTGAAGCATCTACATAGAGTAGGGTTCTGTGGATACACAAGCCAAATCCAGCTTAGGATCAGTGAGTGAGCTGGGGTTTCTGCATGATGGTGCATAATGGGAAGGTAGCTCAATTGGTAATGTGCTTGCTGTACAAACATAGGGATGTGAATTCCGTTCTAAGAACCTGTATACATGGAGACAGAGACAAGAACATCCTGAAGCTCATCACCTAGGCAATCCAGTCCAATCAGCAAGCTTAGGGTCAGTGAGCAACCCTTCAAAAACAAGATGGTTAGCTCCTGAGGAATGATACTGGAGGTTGACTGCAACCTCCTCAGGCATGTGCACACATATGAACACACACACACACACACACACACACACACACACACACCCTAATAGAGAGTTGATCACAAAAGGTCGGGACAAGAGGCAGCTTGGTCTTAAGATGCACGAAACCAAGGATAGGGAGGAGGGGGCCTTGTCTGAGTCTATAATATCCTCTCCATTTCTCCTTCTTTCTGACCCTGCCTTTGCCTCTTTCTCTCTCTCTCTGGTTGCCTTTCCCTATGCAGAATGCACCCAAGAATAGCATTAGTGCCCAGAGTGCCCTGCACTCAATGTGATCTTCTGATGTCCCAGGCCATGTGGTAGACCACTAGGTGGTCTGGGGTAAGTGGAGTCAGTTGGTCAGGGACCATGATGGGCTGGTGGCCACAGAGCCATAAGAATAGGCAGACTGGCCCCATGGGTGTTGATTCATGATAGACTCTAATGGTCATGCCTGGACTTGACTGCCCAGAGGCACGTGGGAACTAGGCAGTGGCCATTGTAACCATGTTGGTAAGTACTGTTACAAAGAAGTTCTTAGCCAGGTTCTACTGTAACTATGTCCATTGCATCAGTTACTTCAATATGCATGATCAGCTTCATGGCTTTATCTCCAAGGGACAGGTGAGAAAAGCCATCCTCAGAGAGGCAATGCCACTGCCCAGACCAGCATACAGAGGTGAGGTTAGAACTCAGAATGTCTGACTCCAATGTTCAGGTTTCCAGGCCTTTAGAGGTGCAGTCTTCCATGCATGGTGAAAGGCTGGGCCTCCCTTTAGCTTCTTTCTGACCTTAGGGTGGCTTCTCAAAACTGAGACCATCTTTAGCCCCCACTGTGCAGATCTGAGCCTCAAGTCAGCACGCATTCTGCTCCTGCCTTTGTAGTTCCTTCCACTCAGGGCCTACTTCAACTACTTAGCTGACAACTGCAGGACCCACAGCCACAGAGAGCAGCTGTTTTTACAGCTAAACTAACTCGGGCAAATCTGTTCATTTAAAGGAAACAGCGTGGTAACCATGCTGGGTATGGGCACATTCGTGAATGTCATGGAGCACACACAGAAGTCAGAAGAGAGCTTACAAGAAAGAGTCAGTTCTCACCTTCCACCATGTGGGTGCTCTAGTTAAACTCAGGTCCTTGCCCCATCTCACCATAAGAGAAATCCTGGTTATAAATGCTGCAGTGTACTCCTTATCTGACCTTGGTCTTGCAATCCTCCTGCCTCACAAGGTTTATTTTTCAAACTGCAGTAGAATGCACATAGACAGATTTCTTCTTTTAATTGAAGCACATAGTTCAGCAGTGTTTAGTTCATGCACTGTGTGTATCCATTGCCACAACTCTTTCCTGAATATTTTTATCATCCCCAAGGAAACCCTTTACTTAATAAGCACTAAGCAGTTGTTCTCATTCTTCTGGCTGGACTCCCTGTAATCTGATAGTCTTTTGGTTGCACTGGTTGTCCATTATGGACAGTTGGCTTCTTTCACTTAGCTTAATGTTTCCAAGTTCGTCCATGTGGTAGCATGTATCAGTAGTTTATTCCTTTTGTATGAGTGCATAATATTCCTCTGAATGGATATACCATATTGTATTTACCCACCCACAAATTCATGGGCAATGAATGAGTAGTTTCCAGCCTTGGCTCCGTTAACTAGTGCAATTCACAAGCAAGCATTTGTTCAAAAACCCCTTTCCAGCTCCTTCAATTTTATACCTAAGAATACATTGCCCATTCATATGGAAATCCTATATTTATGTGTTGATCCACCATCAGACCACTTCCCACAGCAACACACGAAGGTTCTGACCTCTCTGCATCCTCGTCTCTAGCAGAATAAGTTTTATTACAGCCACAGGAAGGAAAAACAGTCTGAATTATTTAGGCTCCATTTATTTAATGGGATTCCATTAAAACAAGAACTGGAAACGGATGGGCATTTTAATCCAAAATACATCATAGCTTTTGAGACTTGTGAAAAGCAAAGATTGTTTAACACATTGGGATAAATTTGGTCATTAGGTTGTATCTATGGACCGTATAAATAACAAGATCATAAAGTCCAGGGAGCTGCTTGTGTCTCTGCCCCGTGATATGATTCATCAGGCATATTTTTCTGTAAAAGAAGTACAATAGCCCATCTCAATGACATCTGGACTCATCTGCATAAAATGAGCATTTGAGGTCATATCATTATTGCATCATATTCCATGCTCCATCTGACCCATAAAAGCAGAAATGGGGTGCTTCTGAACACATTTTATGCATCTCTTCTATTTTTTAAAATAACACATAATGTTGAGACTTGGCAATTTTTCCCCTTCTACCAAGCCATGAAAGTGCCATCATATCAGAAGCCTAAATAAAGGCTCACTGATGTTTAGGAAGATTCAAACAACACTTCAGATAAATAAGCTGCTTAAGAAGTATGTTTCTGCAGATTTGTGGACGAAAATAACACACAACAGATTGAATGTCATTGCTATTCAATACATCCAACCAAGTGAACTGGGTTTTATGACCTCATTTGCTAACCTCAGATAGGGAGGAATAGTATCTGTGGCTCTCCAGCCTCCAATCCGTCATGTGCTTTAAGAACTGCTTTATTTAGTTGAGGGTTTTATAAGGCAAATGGAGAACAACATATACTACTTCCCAATTCTATGATGATGAGGGAAGGGTAGGGGCAGAGTGGAGTGCTGAGACCTTTCTCTTTCATGTCTTTATTTGTTTCTGTATGCAGTTATTAACACCAGTGACATAGTTTGTTGGTTTAAATAAGAGTGGCCTCCACAGGCTCATATATTTGAATGGTTGGTTCACAGTTTGTGGAACTGTTTGGGAAGGATTAGGGGGTGTGGCCTTGTGGGAAGAGGTATATCTTTGAAGTTTCAAAAGCTCATGCCATTCCCAGTGAGTTTGATGTCTGGCCTCATGCTAAGGGATCAAGATGTGAACTCTCTGCTAATGCTCCAACTCCATGTCTGCCTGCATGCTGTCATGCTTCTTGCCATGATGGTCATGGACTCTAGCTCTCTGGAACTGTGATTCCCAAGCTCAATACTTTCTTTTGTAAGTTTTCTTGGTCATGGCTTTGCCATGGCAATAGAAAAGTAACTAAGACACATAGTAATGAACTGAGAAAGCACTACTCTTGTCTCCATGTATCTGATAGCTCCTGGTGTGTTTCGTGAGGTATCATGGCTATATTTTACAGAGTTACCTGTTGCTGCATAACAGAGAACTCCCAAAATGAGTTATATAAATCACTATGTTATTATGCTCTCAATTTTGTGAGTCATAGATTGGGATATGGAGAGAGGTACAGTCCAATTCTCCTTTTCTGGGTCTGGGTTGCATTTTGGGTGACTTGGATGAGGCAGGTGGATGAAACCTTTTGGATGGAATATGACTGGATTCCTCATCTCTATGCTGTATTTCCTGTCATCAAAATGTTTTAGATGTTAGTTTTCTTAGATATATTTTTCTTTCTTTATGTGTATGTGTATCTGTGTGACCTTATACCACATGTGCATGCCTACTTGTAGAAGCCTGAAGAGAGCAACCCCTGGAGCTGGAGTTGCAGACAGTTTTGAGTAGTTAGATGTGGGTGCTGGGAACCAAATTTGGGTTCTCTACAAAATCAGCAAGTTCTCTTAGCCACTGAGCTTTCTCTAGCCCTGCCAGATAGTTTTCTACTTACCTATTTGGCACCTGGGATGGATGAATGGACAGATCAGTGTATAGATGATGGGTAGGTGGGTGTGTGGATAGGTGGGTAGGTAGATAGGTGGATAGATGGATGAATGGATAGATGGGTGGGTGGATGGATAGATGGATGGATGGATAGATGGGTGGGTGGATGGATGGATGGATGGATGGGTGGATGGATGGATGGATGGATGGATGGATGGATGGATGGATAGATGG
>JADRCH010000185.1:629317-641530 GCA_019843965.1 Rhynchomys soricoides
GATGGATGGATGGATGGATGGATGGATGGATAGGTAAATAGATGGGATGGGTAGATGATAGACAGATAGATGGATAGGTGAAAGGGTACATGAATAGATGGGTAGATGGACATATAGCTTCAGCTGTCTGAATATCTCTCTTTGTCCATGCCATCTGTGCATGTGGGTTCTCTTGGACATCTCTGCTCTCTGGTTGCTCAAGTGTCATGTTAGTTATTTGTTGATGTGACAAAGGACCTGACAAAAGCAGCACAAGGGAGGACTGTCCACTCTGGCTCCCAGTGTAAGAGTACAGTCTACCGTGGTGGGGAAGATGCAGCAGAGAGAGCTTGAGATGGATGCTCACACCACAGCTACAGCCAGAAAGCAGAAAGCGATGAACACTGGTGCTCAGCTCATTTATCCTTTTTACCTAACCCAGGACCCCAGCTCATGGAGGGGTACCACCCATATTCAGGGTGGGTTTTTCCACCTCTATTAACCCAGTAACTCCCTCACAGACATGTCAAGAGGTCTCCTAGATGATTCTAGATCTCAGCAACTTGCCAATATCATCCATGACAAGTGTTTTCGATGGCAGCTAGCTTCACACAGAATGAACGTTCCCAGAGACTCCAACCCTTTTAGGAGCTGGACATAGGAATCAGAGAGTGTTCTGTCACTGGAGCTGTCACTCACAGGAAGGGAATGTATACTGCACAACTCATTAGAAGAGGCTGCAAGTATATATTACAAAGCACACATGTTCTAAACATTTTTAACTATATTTATTGTGTGTATGTGGGGGGGGGGGGCGAGGTGCATGCCAACTGAAGGTAGATAACAGGACTCACTCAGTCAGGCTGCCTTTTCAAGGACCATAGACCCCTGATGTCTGTAAGCACACCAAGTTTCCTAGCTGTTGCTGCAAGAGGGCATTCACTGTCTCTCACCATCTTTGGCCAGAAGTACTGTCTCCCAAGCCTTGCTGCTGTGTATTAGAATTTATTGATGATTTCCTGGACCTTCTCAGAATTCTGTTCATGTGACAGTTTACTGAGAATGCCTAGAAGCTGTTCTTTGCTGGTGTAAAAAGTATAGATTTGTCCAAAAAAAATAATTATGGGCAATTCTATAAGGAAAGGCATTTCATTTTAAGGAAATGAATTCAATAATGTTTATTGAGCTCAGATATTTCACTTGTAGATAGAGTAGATGTCAAAACTACCTCTGGGGGCTGGGGAGGTGGCTTAGTGCATGTGTTTGCCAGGCAAGCTTGAGGACGTAAGGTCAGATTCCCAGCACCCATGTACAAAACCAGGCATGTTTGACATGTACCTGTCATTGTAGCACATTTACAGGGATGGGGAGACAGCGAGACCCTTGGAGACACTTGATGTCTCCTGATGGGAGACACTTACTGGGATGTATGCATGTGTATGCACACACACACACACACACACACACACACACACATAGTCGACAGTATCATTTTACATTTCCTTCTTTGTCTTTTCACAGCTGTGCAGTCATTGCACACCCTAAACGACCAGATTTCCCACTTCATTGTTACCAAGTCAAAGGCACTGGAGGAAGACGATGACCCCTTTCTACCCACAGAGAAAGAGACACTGAAGAACTCGATGATATTGATGAGACATCTCTTAATGGATGCCCAGGTACAAAGATCAGTGGTGGGTTGTCTAGGGATGTCCAATCTTTTGTCACGACAGTGTCACCTAAAAAGCTCACTCTCAAGAACTGCACAGCTGAGTTTCCCTAAACAATGAAAATGTCACGAAAGTTCTCATCATGTTTGATGCAAGCTTATGATTTTATGGTGCGTCTCCTCCCTGGCTATTGTTGGACAGAGGCTGGACATACCTTTAATGGATTTAGGATTGTTGTTGGGCTTTCTTTAAATACTTTGTATGGAGGATGGAGTAAGCTATCCAAGGATGTTCAACTATCAAAGCAACCACCAGCCACCTTCGCCATAAACAACCATCATCGACGCTCTGATATAGTGAGAACTGGGCTTTTCATTAGGTTTTACTGTGTTTTTAAAAGCCAGAGTAATGGAGCTTAAAAATAATGTATGTGTTGTCTTTGAGAACAGAGTGTAGCTCCCCGTTAGTCTTGGGAAAGAGAAAGGATCCATTTACATACAAACTTGGCAGGCATCAAAACTGGCAAAGGGGCTGGCATAGAACACAGCCTGATCTGAAACTGCATTTCTGAGAAGCTGGTAAATATTTAGGGGTGTCTGGTGTACCCCTTAGTAAATGAATCGGATTTTTAAAAACCAGCAATGAATGCACTGCTGGGGGATTTGCTTATTGCTTGCTATTGTTGAGATGCTGTTTCTCAAGGTTTCTCCTCACAGGCTGTTTTATTGAAACACTTTAAAGTAATCTTTCTTCTCCTTCTGGTTTTGTTAGTGGGTCTCTCCAGATATGTTGATGGGCAAACACCAGGTGGCTGAAGAGCCGGTTGGTATTTCTCTTTGGTTAAAGCAAACTGCTCTAGAATTGTCATTTCTGCCTCTTGGGAATCTGGAAGTACTTTTAAGAAATCATCTCCAGTTTGGGGTGTTCTGTATGAGGGGTCCCCGGAGTTTGTTTGGTTTTTTTCCCTAAGCTTGCTTTCTTTTGAACAACTGAGGTCAGGATGGTCCGCTGTTCCCTGCCTTCTGCTCTGGGTGGGAGAGCTTTGAACTGTGGTCTCTCTTCCCCCTTTTTTTTCCTCCTGTCTGGATGTTGTTTTGTGTTTTATTTTCTTTGATCAATCTGGAGATCTGGATTTCATCTCACCAGGACTGTAGCCGGTGGGGGGGGGGGGTTGGGGGGAAGGTTGGGAGGGTGGAGGATGGCGGGTGGTTGGAGGGGTGAGGGGTGCGGGGTGTCTACATTCCTCACCTGTCAATGTTTGAAGCTGCCCCGTGGGATCCAAGTGCCTCCACTGAGGTGCCCCAAATTATGCAAAGCCTTTCTTTCATTTGCATGCTTATTCCCCACCCCCTTTTAAAAGTAAGCAGCCATTCATTCAGCCTCGCCTTCCTCCCTAAGCCTGTCTGGGGGAGAAGCAAAAGCTTCTAAAGCTACCATAGCCAATTTTAAGACTTGGGGAAAATTTAGAGCAATTTACTGAATAAAGAAAGCAAATTGTTCCTGCAAGCGTAGCTTTGCTCAGTGCCTGGGCCCAATCCGATAGCTGACATGGCAGCCCAGGGAACTGTCTAAATGAATCCCCAAGGAGAATGTGTACGTTCTAGTTTTTTGAAATCTCAGAGAATAAAAGCCTCTTCATTTCTTCTCCTCATCTGAATTTACTGATGCAGAGAGCTGAACTTTATAAAACCTTCAACATCAGAGGGAAAACAGGCCCCATAACTGAGGGGCATGGAGGAGTGAGTCCCCAGCCTGGAGGTAGCTAAAGTTCATAACAACTCCACATTCATGGTGGTGGTGGTGGTGGTGGTGGTGGTGGTGGTGGTGGTGTTTTCTTGGCAGGATCTCACTAGGTAGTGTTAGCATTTCTTCTAGGCTCTGCCCACAGTTACCTGGCAACAGCCAGGTGTGCCTGACTCCCTATAAAAGGGGCTGCTTGCCCCCTCCTCACCCTCTTCTCTTGCTCTCCTTGTTCCCCTCTGTCCCTTCTCTCCCCATTCCCCTCTCTCTCAGGTGTTCATGGCCGGCCTCACTCCTATACTCGCTCTCTCTCTCTTCTCTCTCTCTCCCCTTTCCTCTCTCTCTCTTTCTCTCTGCCTTTCTCTGTCTCTACTATCGCCTCAACTCCCCTCCCCATGCCCTAAATAAACTGTTCTATACTACAGAACTGTACAGTATAGAACAGTACACTATAGTATAGGCTGGTCCCTCAGGGGGAAGGGGTGCCTCAGCATGGGCCCACAGAAGCACCCACCCCACACACACCATACAGTGCCTCTACCAAACATACCCTGGCTTCTTTTTCTTTTTTATAAAACACAACAGGCAGCCCAGGCTGGCCTTGAACCCGCCACAGTCCTCATAGGGTTACAGGCATACAGTACCACACCTGGAGACTTATTAATAATTAGAAGAGAGAAGATCATAAGACCCCAGCACAATGATATTCTTAAGAAGCTGGGAATACCATTTACCCCAATTTGGGGCATAGACATTGTACTGTAGTATAGTATTACTACATGTCAATCAGAAACATTTTACTTAAGATTGTTTCTCACCAAATGTTGGACTGGCATCTTGAATCCTCTGTGGCATTGGTACCCCCTTCTCTCCCCCTGCCTCCTTTCTCTTTTCCTTTAAGGAGCTAAAATATCCCATCTTACATAGTTGTTTGTCTCATTCTGTACTATTTCTGAATTGACACAAGCAGAAAGTTCTCATCATGATAATATAAAGCAGGGTTTTGTGCCTCTTACCTCCAGTCCTACATTCTAAAATCAAGGTGGATCAGGTCCACATCTCTAGGAAAATTGTCACAGGAAGTCAGTCAAGTATTGTCACATGGTGTCTGGGCACACTCTAGTCTTGGACCTCTTTCTGTTCAGGAAGTCTTAGCTAATAATCTTTGTCTTTTAGATTTATAAAGGATGAAGTGGGTCGTGCTAAATTTTGTTTTAAGTTATCAGTCTTGTAGCTTTATTTCCAAACCCACTAACTTTCTGAAAGTTTTGCTGAACTCAAATAGAATTGTGACTTCCCAGCCCCTTGGGTTGCAAAGAATCTCTGGATGATACTCTTCCAGTGTACTGTCATCAATTTTATATGATGCTAAGAAAACTGGAATTTGTGGATGACTGGGGTAATAGTTTTAATTTTTTAAGGTTTATTTTATTTATAATTCTGTGTATGTGTATCTGTATATGAGTATGCACACTTGAGTACACTGTCTGCAGAGGCCACAAGGGGGCATCAGACCCTCTGGAACTAGAGTTACAGGCAGTTATAAACCCCACGACATAGGTTCTGGGGATTGAACTTAGGTCTTCTGTGAGAGCAGCAAATATTCTTAACCACTGAGTGTCTCTCCAGGTCCAAAATGTGGTCTTGAGTTTTGTAGCAGACATCCACAAATACATTCTTTTTAGTGAGAATCTTTATTGAACAGCCCATGGTTTGTGTGTGTGAAATTCAGTTGGTTTTTTCCATCTATTTTTAAACATTGCTTCTTACCTTACTCCCAAAGACAGACGGATGCATTTATTTATTATTCTATGCTCAATAAAAGAATGTTAATGTAACCTACAATCACATCCTTCTGTTGGCTCCGCATTCTTTGACATCTCTGTTGGCTCTGCATTCTTTGACATTGGTGGCATCAGTCTGTAGGTTTGCCTTTTATGGGACAAAAGCTCCTCAGAGAATGAACCACATGCCTTCACTTGGTGGCCTTCCTAAGTCTCCTAGTTCACTACACACAGGGCTCTTAGTAGTACTGGGTTATAATGAGATTCTCTGACATCAGACACACACGGAATGAAGCCAATACAAAGAAACAAAAGTCTTGCAGAGAACCCAGTGGCTGCTTGGAGAATGCATGCTTACAAGGCATAATCGATTCAAGTCACATCTGTCTTGGAGGCAATAAATCCTGCTTAGGAGAATGTCAAAGGCAAACGCACTGCTGTGCTATGAAACTCTACCTCTGAGGATTATAAAACAGTCTGCACAGAAAAGACACATACCCCAGTATAACGGGAGAGGGGGCATGGGGGGGTTGTGGTGTGGTACCATCGTTGATTGGCAGGTCCAACAACCTGCCCTAGAGACAGCAGCATCTCATGGAAGAGAAGGGGTGAAGACAAGGTATCCCAAGAGGTCCACAGTGATGCATTCATTCGATAACTTTTTTGCTTTGTGCTGGGGGGTGGGGTGTCTGAAAGAATGGCAGAGCAAACGAGCCTCTGCCTCCATTTGCACTGTATTGCATCTTCAGTCTGCAACCCCTCCCCCCAGTTCAGTGAAGTACCCTATTCAGATGGCATTTGAAACCTGATCTGGTGGTTTTTATTCCTGAGAGCTCCCTCTACACCCAAAATGCCAAGTCAGCCTCATAAGTGATTAGATTCATAACAACAAAAAAGGCAATTCTTTCTGGGAGAGATTAATTCTTTTCCTCGCACTGTGTGACTCTGCATGCCAAGAGGGGTCGATTACAGCAAATTAAATCTAACAGCAACTCTGCCCGCCTCCCACCAAAGGCTTTGGGTCATTGTTTATTAAAGGAGAAGCCATGTTTGGGAAAACTGGAAGATGACTGAGTTCAAAAGAAGGTCTTACTGTTGGAGACTGCGCGCTGAAGGCTGACAAATCTGTGTGCACATGGAAGACTCTGCTGGTCATGGGGTAGACACTGAAGGAGGACCTGTGTTCCATTGACCAAGCAGAGTGTCTCCCTGCTTAAAACTTGGGGGACTCGTTTTAAGAGAGGATGCACTATAGAACTGCCCCCTTTGGTGGGTCCATATTTAGGAACAAAGTAAGTAAACCTTTCAAAATAAAAGCCTCACCGGGCGCCTGCAAGCAAGTCTTCTGCTTGAGTCAACTTGTTACTTTTCTGTTTCTGTGATAAAACAACCTTGACAAAAGCAACCTAAGAGAGAAAGAGTTTCTCTTGCCGTAGTTGCAGAGGGACACCTCTGTCTGTCCATCACTGTGGGGGAGGCATGGCAGCAGCCAGTTACATTGTATCTTTAGTCTAGATGCAGGGCTACAAACGGAGTGGGGATCAGGCTTTAAAACCCACCTAGACCAACTTCCTCCAGTGAAGCTCCGCCTCCCTGAAGGTTCCGCCACAGCGCCATCAGCCGGGCACCAAGTGTTCAAATACATGAGCCTGGGGTGTGGATTTCACTTCAAACCACAAAAAGAGTCAGATTTCTGGTGGGAACCAGGAAAGATGTGTATCTTTTGGGTTGTCTTCTATTTCTCCTTTCCCTCTTTACTCTGCCTCTTCCTCCAGTCTCGTCCTTCTCTGCTTCGCTTCTCTCTTACCTGTCTCCCTTTCTGCTATCTGCACTGAAGCATGTGCCAAAGTCTTGCCTGTCCCTTTCCCAGCAGTAAGGACACAGCAGCAGGAGGTAGAGTGGTAAGCAGGAGGCAAGCCTAGTGATTGGGAAGTAGGTTGGGGACCCTGCCAGGATCTGGGATGGAATAGATTCGGGGAGCTTTGTTTTTCTTCTCTCCTTTTGAGAGATGGCTTAGCTCCCCTGGAGGGCTAGACCCTTCTGTTGGCTTCTGGCAGACTCAGGCTTGAGTTAACAAGAATAGATCGGCTAGTAGAAAGCTGTCGGTAGATTAGCCTCAGATGCAGAAGGATGGATTTGGACCAGAGTCTCCACCAGCTCTTGCCAGTGGACAGGGAGCTTAGCCCACCAGCTGCCAACTTCCTGCTGTGAGGAGATCTTGGAGGGAGGCAGGCAAGGTGTCACAGAGGCAACCTTTAATTTGACTCCTGTTTCCAACACTTTCCATGCCTGTAGGTGCTATTTTATGTCAATGCCACAGTTAGAGAGCAGCACGGTTATTGCTAACATATTTATCTGGGACTGATAAAATTGGTTGGTCAATTTTAAGGGGCAAGTTAGTTCAAAAGCTAAACTCTGTGCTCGCAGACCCCCAACAAGGTTTAGTGCTCCAAGAATAAAATTTATTTAAACTCTCCAAGCAGAATATAAACGGCACCCCAGATATCTCAGTCTCTTTGAGATGTCTGTTGTTATGTTAGCAAACAATGACTTCTCCGCTCACTTCCAGCATCACCTCTTCAGAAGTGCCCAACCTTGTGAAGGCCACTCAATGCTAACACCTACAAAGTCCACACTGTGCAATAGTCACAAAAACTGTGAGGCCTTGAGAGACAAAAGGCGGCCGATGAGCTAGGCCAGGAAACATTCCAGATAGTCAGTTGAAAGGGCCAAAGATAACCATTATGAAATGAGACAGCAGGGCCAGGTTCAGATACGTCTCAGGCCCCACACAATAGGCAGAATTCTCTGTTGCCAAGGACAGGCGGGAACTATGGGTGGGTAGTAACAAGCTGACGTCATCACTGTGGGCCTCCAATCATGTTTAACCACCAATGCAGGCCCGCCCTTTCACGCTGTTGCCAAGCTCTACCCCTCTCCCCAAAATAAGTGTATAAAAAGTGTGTACCTTGCTAACCCGGGGTCGCCATTCCCCTGTTGGTAGGGCGACCCCAGTGCACTGGATTCAATAGACCTCGTGCTTATTGCATCGTTCTCAGTCTCTGTGTCTTTGTGGGGTGGGCCACCTAGGCACTTGGACTTTCAAGTCCAACAAAACATTGTCAAGAAAATCATGATTTTCAAGTATGTTTATGATTTTGTGTTGGATTATATTTCTAGCTATCCTTACATAGGTCACGTGTGGTCTGGGCCACGGGTTGAACGTGTCTACATGAATGATCTCAACTAAGAAGACCTGCCACCTTCCAGAAGATTTTTGCTATATTTTGAGTTTTTCCTGGCTGGTGGGTGTGAAGGGATTGTGTAAAGGGGTCAGCTTTAATTGCTAACTCAGCACAGCCTAGAACCTGGGAGAGAGTCTCAGGGAGAGATTATCTAGAATTGATGGACATGTACGCTCACCTGCAGGGAATTGTGTGAGATCAGTAAACTGATATGGGAAGACTCAGTCCACAGAGGGCAGCACCATCCTCTAGGCCTGGGTGTGTTGAATTGTATGAGAGTGGAAAATCAGGGCTGGAGAGACGGCTGAGTGATTAAGGGTATGCACTGCTCTTGCAGAGTGTTGGAATCAGGAACTGGCTTTACAGTCAGGAACTGGCGTTATGGGCGCAGGTCACTTCCGAATCCAGTGTTGACTGTGAAGTCACCCATAGGCAACAGGGACCCGTGCATCTGTTGCCATGGCAATCGCCATACATTCCCAGCGTCCACTGGTCCACCTGCCCACCTTTACCTGAGCCAACGGTGCGAGCGGTTATGTCACAGCCCGAATAAAAGGCAGACTCCCCCCACGTCTCTCTCTTTCCTTCTTTGTCTTCGTTCCCTCTTTTGTCCATTTCCCCCCCACAATAAACCTCTCCCTTGGAACTGTGCTGGCCTCGTGTGATCTGTCTGGATGAGCTGCTATTGTAACACAACACAGAGGACCTGAGTTTGGTTCCCAGTACCTACATAGGGCAGCTCACAACCACCTTTAACTCTAGATCCAGGGGAATCTGATGCCCTTTTCTGACTTCCGTAATCTCCAAATGCAACCACACACATGGTCACAGAAACATAAACACATTAATAGAAAAATAAACCTTTGAAAAAAGAGTAAAGAAATGGAGCTGAGCTGAAGTGAGCAGACGAGCGTGCTTGCATGTATGCATTTATTTCTCTTTGTTCTTAACTGTCGATGCGATGTGGCAAGCTATTTTAAATTCCTTCTGCCGTCATGAAATGTGGACTAAAGTGAACCTCACCAATTACCTGTCTCCTCCCCTTTCAGGGTATTTTATCACAGCAACAGAAAGTAAGGCAGGAGCCATGGTGTTATTGGCATTGTCCTTGTACCACGTCCAAGGAAGTCAGAGCCAGCATAGGATCTTTTGGAGTGGAAGTCATGGTGACTGTGAGTTACCAGGTATGGGTTCTGGGAACTGAACTCCAGTCTACTGGAAGAGCAAACACAGCCCTGCTATTGGCATCTAAAGAGAAGAGACAAGGGTGTTTCTCGACTCACCACAATGCGCAGGACAGTCCCACCCAGCAAATGATTATTCACTCACAGATGCCCGGAGTTTCAGGGTCAAAATGGAAAGCCCGGCTTTAGATCCAAAGTTTACATCTTCATTGTTTACAGAAATCTTCCGGTTGCAAAATCCGTTTTCTCTCGAAGCCCATTCCGTTCCTCATAAACATATCTGGTGTTAAACCCACTCCATTTCCTTGTTTCACTGAACAGCTCCAGAGCCCTTGGCACTGTGCCAGCCAGTGGGAGAAGCACGGGGAAAGGAGAGAAGCGAGCCAAGTTCTTTAAGATCCTGCCTGAGCTGGGCAATGGTGGCACACACCCTTAATCCCAGCAGTCAGGAGGCAGAGGCAGGCGGATTTCTGAGTTCGAGGCCAGCCTGGTCTACAGAGTGAGTTCCAGGACAGCCAGGGCTACACAGAGAAACCCTGTCTCGAAAAAACAAACAAAACAAACAAAAAACAAAAACAAAAGATCCTGCATGAAATCAAACAGTTACTAACAAGTTTCCCAACTGTCTTAAAGGTGTGTTAGGGTTAGATAAGGTACAAGGACTTTCTCTTTGTCACATTTAAGCTGAGAGCTGAGGAGTATGTGCATATGTTTGTGGTTGCATGTGTCTTTGCACATATATGTACCTCTATGTGTTTAGGTACATTTGAGTTCATGCATGTGCCTGTACATTGTGTTTTAGTGTGTATCTGTTCATAAACATCGTTGTATGGTTATAGATATATGTCTGTGTGTATTTGCACGTGCTTATGAATGTGTTTGTGTTTATGCATATGCTGTGGGCTGGCGGGTTTATATGTTTGTAGATAGCTGCATTTGTGAAAGTGTTTACGTATATTTGTGGCTCTGTGCTTGTGCTTATGAGAGAAAGAGAACTCTTCTCGTGCTTCATTGCATGTATTTGTATTTTAATTCAGTTGTCTTTTTAGTATTACCCCATGAGGTGACTGAAAATAGATCCCCAGAGATGGTATGAAGGATCCATGTAAATTACTTATTCTAGGAATTAGCATTTAATTTAAAGACTATAAAATTTATGACTAGCCTCTCGGGAACGGGAGAGCCTTTAATCCTTTGCCCACTGGTGTCCACAGGGGGAACAGGCAAGGATGCAGGGGCAAGCAGACACATGGAAGGGAGCTGGGGAATGTTGCCTGTACTCTGAGGCAGTTGCTTTGGACTGAGGGCTGGCAGTTCTTTAGCATCTGGGTAGATCTGGCCCCAGGCAGGCAGGCGCTTCTCCCCGTTATGCACCTGTGCTAGGAGCATTACAGTTCCATGCTGGGTAAGGCATTGTTTCCTTGGCATCGTGCTCTCTGGAAATGTAAATTAATGGTACTGGTAATAAGCTGTAATTAGGGAGGTGATTTCATTGCCAATACCTTTTTATAGTCTAATGGAATCCAATATCAGACTTTTAAAAGTATCAGTTATTTGATATTATATTTATGTATGGCTCCTGGCCATTAGTCAGAAAATAGAGAGTTGAATATACAGCATATCGTTATAACCCTGAAATAAGTTACACTCATAACAGCATTTATTTATTTATTTATTTATTATTTATTTATTTATTATGCGTATATATCTGTGGAAGTCAGCGGATGGCTTGTGGGCATCAGTTCTCTCCTTCCGCTTGAGGAATCTGGAGATCAAACTCAGGCGATGGGGTTTACGGCAGCAAGCGCCTTTACCCACTGACCCATCTCGCTGGACCTAGAATATTAATTCTTTTTTTTTAGCTGTATATATTTGAGTGTTTTGCTTTCATGTGTGTCTGGTCACCATAGGCACGCCCGGTGTCTGTGGAGGTCAGAGGAGGGTGTTGGATTTCCTGAGAATGGAACTACTGTGATTTGGAGCCACCATGTGGAGGCTGGGAACTGATGTGGGTCCTCTACATGAGCAGCAAGCAGTCTTAACAGCTGAGAGATCTCTCTAGCCTCTAGAGCAGTAGTTAAGCAAATTTTGAGATTTATTTGTATTTATTTATTTATTTTTATTTTATATGCGTGGGTGTTTTGCCTGCGTGAATGTCTATATACTATACACAGAAGAGGCCATCAGATCTGCCTAGAGCTGGAACTCCAGATGGTTGTGAGCTACCATGTAGGTGCTAGGACTTGAACCCAGGCCCTTGGCAGATAATGAAGCGAGCCTACTACAGTCCTCCGCTCTCCTGTCTCTGAGCACAGTACACTTGAAAGTGTGACTCTAACCTGGCTACTCCAAGCACATGCTTCTCCGGTTTTGGAAACAAAGCTTCTCATCTGTGTCCTCTAGAATCTAAGGTACTTGCTTTTTAAAATGGCTGTTCTTTTTAAATTTAAATTTCTTTTGAGAGTTTTATATACGGTGCATTCCTACCCCTTCTCCTCTAAGTCCTCTTATGCGTCCCCAGCTCCTCTCAGATTCATGATCTCTTCTTCAACTATTATCATTTTACACACACACACACACACACACATACACACACACACACACACACACA
>JADRCH010000185.1:646530-683805 GCA_019843965.1 Rhynchomys soricoides
ACACACACACACACACACATACACACACGTACACATACACGTACACACACATACACACACACGCATATCACATGCAACCTGATGAACCCCATTTAATATTTCTCCTATGTACATGTACATTACCATGACCAACTGGCATTGGATAAACTACCAGGGGGCTCATCCCCAAGGAAGACAGATACTTTCTCTTTCAGCAGTCATTGACTGCCAATTACTCTACATCTGGGGGTGAGACCTCATGGGATTTCCCCTATTCACGAGGGCACCTAAGCTGGGATTCTCATTGTTCAAGTCTATTTTAGGCAATAGTATTGTTGAGATTTCGTGGCTACAGTGTCCCTGTCATACACAGAAGACACTATTTCCCAGCATTCACCCCCCGGGTCTTAGAATCTTTCCACACTTTTTTTTACCCCATGCGATGTTCATTTTGATCCCATTGGCCAATGTGAGTCACATCAGCAAACCCAGAGGCAGTGGGGGCAGACACCACTGAAGGAGGTGGATATCGAGATGTGAATGACTAACCCACCATCTAACCAAAGAAAGTCTTCAGTTAACTGCTGTGGTTTGGGTGTGGCTTCTCGTTCATGCGTGGCAGTGGTTCTCAATGTCCCTAAAATTGCGACCCTTTAATGGTGACCCCCAACCATAAAATTACTTCATTGCAACGTTGTAACTGTAAGTTTGGTACTGTTATAAATCATAATGTAAGTATCTGATATGTAAGCACCAAAGGAGTCCTACTGAGACTGAGACCCGCTGGTATATAGGGAGCTTGGTTCTACAGTGTGTGATGCTGGGCTCAAACCTACAGAGCTGGAGCCTAGTGGGAAGTCATTGAAGCTTCTGCCTTCAGATGGGTTTGTTAGTCCTCCCTAGAGGAAGCTGTTCCGAAAGAGCACCCCTCTCAGTCCCCCTGGCTTCCTGCATCTCCCTGTTACTCTCTCGTTTTTTCATATGTCCCTTCCATCCTACAGAATTCTGAACTCTACATGGCATCCAGCTCCAAGTATTTTGTTATAGCGTTGGAAAACAGATGGATGTGGACATGCTCAGCTACCTTTGATCTGCTGGAAATGGGAATTTGAAAATTCGGGTTAAGTTGGTTTATTTAGAGGTGCTGAGGTCCCATATCCATGCCCAGAGGGCAGAATGTGTTTGAACAGCTGGATGATATATTTCAAGAGAGCTTTATGTTAAGCTTGGACAGGTTGATGTCCAACAAGGGTTAGAAGCTTGTGCTTATGATAAATCTGAAAGTCTGAGGAGTCACTAAAGGGCTGTTAATAGCACTGGTAGGTAGAGCCAGGCACATGGCTAACTTGTTTGACAAATATTTCCTGAGTGTCTATCAATTACGGGAAGCCACGGTGGTAAACATTTCAGAGAGATACAGAAAATGAATGCAGCCAGTGGAGGGTCATTGCACTCTCTCAGGAGTTTTTCACCTCCACTGTCTTTCATCTTAATGAACACATGGAGGAAACATGTGACAGCATCCCCATTTTATGGATGAGGAAACTGAGACCCCGAGGAAATACCTGTGATCACATATCTGGCCTCAAGCTATGCCAATTCAGTTTGCAAGAGTGGCCACAGTTGTTTTTTCCTTTGTCTGTGTTTTTAGAATTTCCAAGGCAGGTGACTCTGAAGCTCTTTGCGTTAGATACAATGTGTTTTCCCACTGCTGGAATCTTAAGCTGGCCAGAACAATGTTCAATTTGTATCAGAAACATTGCTTCTGACTTTTTGAAGCCCCGACTCTGCTGAGAGAGTCAAATGTGGTCTCATGGGGGGTGGCAAGGGGGCAGAAAGGAGTCATCTCCGCTGAATCTCTCCTAGATTTTCTGAAGTGGCAATGCCCGGGGAAGCAGAGCCTGCCAGATGAGCTCAGCTAAGCTCAACCCAGGCTGGTGGCATCTTCGATCCCTGTAGACCCATGAGAAATGTCAAATGGCAGTTGGTTTCAGTCACTGTCTCACAACCTTTTATTATGCAATAAGACCTAGAGAGAGGCTGAGGAAATGGCCCAGTCAGTAAAGTGTTTTCTGTTAAAGCATGGAGATTTGAATTCTATAAGAAGTGTCCACATAAACAACTGGACATGTGGAGGATGCTCCTGACTCTACGGCTGGAGAGAAAGAGACCAGAGGGTCCCAAAGGCTCCCTGGCTAGCAGCCTACATTATTTGGCAAAGTCCCAGTCAATAGAGTCCCTGTCACAAAAACTAAGGTGAGTGGTACTTTGAGAAACAACATCCAAGTTTATTCCCTGGTACACACACACACACACACACACATACACACACACACACTTTAGTCATATAGCACTTGTATTTGAAACTAGGTTGTTCGTATAGTTGCTGACAACCAAAACTACCCTAATTTATTGTTTTCATTAATTTTTTTTTTTTAGATCTATTTATTTTATTTTGCCAATGGATCCTTTTTTTTTTTTTTTTTTTTTTTTTTTTTTTTTCCCCAACCTTTTTTTTTTTTTTTTTTTTTTGGCTTGTTTTTCTGTGCACCACCTGTGTGCATTGCTAGTGGAAATCAGGTGTGGAATGCTCTGGAACCGGAGTTACAGATGTTTGTGAGCCACCACGTGGGCGCTGGGAACGGAACCATGGTCCTCTACAAGAATAGCAAGTATTCCAAACTGTAGAGCCACCTCTCCAGCCCCCACCCTAATTTAAATAAACTCTTGTGCTTTATTAAAAGAGGTTTTGCTAGTTCACGGCAAGTCTTATAAACCCGACTGGAGTCACATGGACAAGATTATCAATAGCTAGAAACAGCACTGAGACTGGACATTAGAATTTCTTGCAGAACACACTACTATCTCGAAGCAACGTAGCTACAAGAGCCAATCTCTTCACTCACACTGGTTGCTCCATCTAGCAACAGTGCTGCATTCAGGCAGAATCTAGGCCACCTTGATGACCTTAGCTGCAAGGGAATTTGGGAAATGTAGTTTTTTAGCTTTCCAATTTCTGTAGTTCTAGGGGGTGGTTCCACAGAAGGTGAAATATGGGGGCTGAAAAGATGACTCAGTGGGTAAGAGCTATAGAAGTTTCAGGAACTAAATTCGAATCCCTAGAACTCATGCAAACAAAACAAAACAAAACAAAAACAAAAACAAAAACAAAACAAAACAAAACAAAAAACCAAAAAAACAAAACCAGGTGTGGCTGAGTACAAATGTGTAATCCCAGTGCTGTAGGTGGCTGAGACAGGAGGATTGTTGGGATTTGCCAGCGGCTAGCCTCTCTCAAGTTCAGTGAGAGAGCCTATATACAGGGAATTAGGTGAAGTAAGAGAGCAGGACCCATGTCCTCCTCTGGCCTTGTATGTGCATAGAGAGCATGCATCTGCACACATACATGTGCACACATAAAACACCTGACATACATACACTACAAATACCCCGACACTAAAGCAAATTATAGAGTTTTTAATAAATAGTTTTATTTATTATCTCTCATCTATCTATTTATTTGGTATGAGTGTTTTGTCCGAATGTATGAATGTACATCCCCTGTGTGCAGTACCCATGGGGGAGAGAAGAGGGTGTCAGATCCCTGACAGCTGGGATTTCCAGGTAGTGTAAGGTGGTCTGTCGCTGCAAACCAAACCCAGGTACTATACAAGAGTAGCAAGCACTCTTACTCACCAAGCTGCCTCTCTAGCCCTTCGCTGTTCTTTATAAAGCTGATGCCAACATCACAGATCGGCTGGGGTTTTCCTTGTGGGACAGGAAGCCATCACCTGGCTTTCCATTTTTACTCCTTACCGTTTCCACTGCCATCCATCTAGCTCTGAAGCAAAGAGAAGCAAGCCCTCTCTCATCTGGGAAGGATTCCAGATGCATCTCATTAGAATGGAGACACACTTGACATTCCAGATCATCATTAGGGCTTCTTAATCAGTTTCCAGTTGAACTCAGGTACTCCAGTGGGCCCACGGGGCAGGCAGTCGAGCAGAGAGAGACAGAGCAAGGTTCACTGGCAGATGATGTCCTTGGACAGAGACATTCTGCTACCACAGGAGGAATATGTTGACTCTCTCCCAGGACCCAGCCTTTGGCTCAGAGTGACAAATCTTCTATCCATCTTCCCGATATCCTCTTTTGCCTATGGGGCCATTGTGGAGTGAGTCACATCCTCAGCCTGACACCCATGCCTTTATAGCTAGCTTCTATGTGACTGGCCCATTGTCCTCAGCAGATTCGGTCATCTGTGGCCTTTGCACACAGTGTTCCGGGTCCCTAGGCTCATCCCTGTCCCCCATCCAGTGTCTGGGAAGGCTGTCCACAAATTACCATATTTAAATATTATAGAGAAAGCACAGCTTTTTTCTGAGGGTTCTGCCTGCTCAGGATGCAAGGCTATCCCTAAGTTCTGCAGAGCAAAAGGAAGAATAACCAGGGGGAGAGAAACTTGAGGGGCTGAGGAGAGCAACATACCTCAGTCAGAGCAGCCAGGAAGAACTGCAGAGGCATGGTTTACTAGAGAAGGATCTCAGGGGACAGTCTAATAGTGATGTCTGCCCAGGATGGAGACTCAGGATTACTGAACCTCAGTTGTTGAGTAGTTACTTGCCTTGCCTATCACAGGGCAGCACTGATCGTCCCAGCCTGGCCCCTCCAGGTTCTTTGGAATAGTTGATTTGTGTCATTATTCAAAGGAGGCCTTGTGAAACCCTTGGCTCAGTTGGCTGTACTTGGTCAATGGAATCAGACATTTGGGAAAGATTCAGTAAATTCTTACAGAAAAAGGTATGGGGTCTGGAGAAGTGGCTCAGTGGTTAAGAACACTTGCTTGTTCATGGAGAGAACCTGAGTTCAGGTCCCAGCACCCACATCTGGTGGCTCATAACTGCCTGTTGTTCCATGTGATAAGACACCTTCTTCTGACCTCTGCAGATACCTACACACACACATGCATACACACAGAGAGACACATCTACACATATGTAAAAACATAAAAATACATTTCAACAAAGAAAATTTCCTACTCTAGAAGAAAGCCCTTGTTTTGAAGGTTTTTATGAAACTATTATTTTGTAAGTACATTTGAAAGTTTTTTAAAAATCACATCAGTGTTTCTAACACATTGGCAAGGTTACATCCTCTTCATCAGTGTTTGCAGTGTTTGCGGTTCTACCCTTTCCTGAGATAGTCACTGCCAGCTGTCCCTTCAACTTTTCTCTCTGGCCTTCTTGGGAACTCCAACCCCTCAGTGTCCTCCTATGTGATTGACAGCCCTGCAGATGAAGGAGTCAAGGGAGAGGAGGGAGAGGCAGGTGGGCTTGGTGGGTTGTTGCAGGAAATATTTTTCTTTAAAAAAGAATATATCAAGTTCCCGCTCTATTCCCTGGTTCTCTGAGCTCCAGCAGGCTGGCCAGCCATGCACTGGCAGGCAATGGCTGACCTGCTTTTACCTTGTGGAGCTCTGGCTCAGAGATCTACGATCTCTCCACCCAGATTGCTAGGTCCCCACTGGCGGGTCAATACCCCCACAGCCTCTGTGGTGCACATCAGGCAAACCCACACTTTGCCTCTGTATCTTTCTCTCTGGAATCCAGACGAGCCACCGTGTGAAGGAATACACAACACAAATTTAGCTCAGAAACAATAGTAACTCAATCCTTGAGCGCAACAACTAAAACCTAATCTTGTAAGCCTTATCAAAATCTGATTCCTCTGGTGTCAAATCCTTGTGGATCCACCATGACACCAGGAGACTTTAATAGCTACATCTTACCTATCTGCTGTCCCATTTCGAAAAGGCCTAACTCTCTCCTCTTCCCCTCTTCCTCTCTCCAACCTGGAAGTCCCTCCTATTCACCCAGTGATTGGCTCCTTTATTCATTAGGGGATTGGTTCATAAGAAGTCACATGAGTATGTGACTCCTTCTCCGAAACTCTTCCTAGGAGGGCAAAATTAGCATCAAAATACAAACAGCCCCAGGGCTATGCACAACAGTGGGTCTGGACAGCAATAACCAAACCAGAGTGGTATATGCCAGAAATTTCAATTACTCTAATGACTCCCAAGAAAACACACCATGGGACATCTGAGAAGCGCTAACTAAGTGAGATGGAAAATGACAGATTATAACTCAACGGGCTGAAAAGAAACTTAGAGACAAGAACATAGTTACCAGAGAATGTACAACAGGAACTTTAAGTAAGTGTAATTAATATCTCCAGAGAGAAGAGAAAATAGCACACCCAGGAAATCAGGTGAGAGGCTCTTTGTTTACCCATGAACTCCAGCATCAATTTATGAGTGCCTACTAAGTGCTAGGAATAAAATAAGCCAACCAGTGACACAAGTAGGTATGTGATAATCAGGTTGTATATAGGGAGAAGAAAAGGAAAATTACAGATTTAAGATGTGCTGGGATTGGGGCGAGCATGTCCTTCCACACAACATCAGAAGGGACTTCCAGGAAACAAAGGGGTGGATACGTTAAGAGGAAAGATTAATAGGAGAATTTTCTAATCAGAGGCCAGCAGGTACCAGGACCCGGAGTCAGGTATCTTAGTGTTCAGTTGCTGTGAAGAGACTCCATGACCAAGGAAATGTGTAGAAGAAAGCATTTAGTTAGGGACTTGTTCAGTTAAGGAGGGTTAGGCTATTATCATCATGGCAAGGAACATGGTGGAATGTAGGTGGGTATGGCCTTAGAGAAGTATCTGAAAGCTTGATATCCTGAGAGAGAGAGGGAAAGAGAGAGAGAGACAGAGAGACAGACAGAGACAGACAGAGAGAGAAAGAGAGAGAGAGGGACTGAGACTGCCGAAGGCTTTTGAAACCTCAAAGCCCACCCCCAGTGACACCTCCTCCAACAAGACCACATCTCCTAATCTGTCTCCAACAGTTCTACCAACTCTAGGTGAAGAATTCAAACATACGAGCCTGTGTGAGCCATTCTCATTCAAGCCGTTCCAGGAGAAAATGTCAAGCTTCTGTTGTCTACAAAGAGAGACTGTGGTTGGACTAGATAATCAAGGAAAATAGTCTTAGAGAACACACAAAAAGACAGAAAATGGGACAGATCATCAAAGGCTTGGAAAGAAAGATTCTGACTCTCTTCAGAGCTACAGGAGAAGGCTGTGGAAGATTTTGTGTGAAGGAAGGATGCAAAGGATTAACCATTGCACAAGGAAGATTCTGGACTGTTATGGCGTCAGCTGTCGAAGGTGAAAGAAAAACTTAAAATAAAGGGGAAGGGAGTGAGAAGGTCCAGATGAGAAACAATGAGGTGCCATTACTCTTGAGGGTGACAAGAAACGGGTGCCTTCTGGGGATCTGTCTAGAAACTACCGATAGAGGATGATAAGGGACAGCCAGTGTGCTCAGCCTTGAGGAGATAGAAAGGGAGAGGGCACCGTGTGGAGAGAAGTGAGGAGGTAGAGAATGTTCTGAGGTTGGGATGCTCAGACGGGGTCTGTGAGAAGCTCACCATGCTGTGCAGGAGGTGTCTTAGTAGGCATGGGCAATAGGAATCCTGGGGCTAGGGTAGGAGCTGGTCCATAGTCAACAGTTGTGAGACTGTGAGGTTTCCTAGGGAGCTTGTGCCGTGAAGAAAAGACACCCAAAGAGTGCAGTTTCAGGGCTTGGGGTGGGGGTATCAACAGGAAGATCAGGAAAGGGGTCTGCTAATATTTCCAGTGGCATGAGATGAGACCCTGATCTTTGTGGTAACATTCCGCCCTGTAGGAAGAGCCAGTTTGAGGGAGGGGCAGAGGGAGCAGTGAGGACAGGGATCAGTAAATAAAGAATGTTTGTCCCTGGACCCCAAAAGGCTCGTGTCCAGTTCCTGACCCGCACCTACCAGCTATGTGACCATAGCAAGATGGCTTGATATCTCGGACCACTCAACTCTTCCCCTGTAAAATAGTTATTGAGACACCTGTACAGATGGATCCTTGGGAATTACCTGGCACACTACAGGACTCAGTAAGTGGTCTCACACTGGAAGGCATCACAGGGATATGCCACTCAGTTTGTTGCGAAGAAGAACCACTGGTTTTGCCCCATGACCAAAAGCCTGTTAGCATGAGCTAGACCCCTAGGGTATGGCTGATGGAGCTGAAAGGTGGTTTTCAGTGGATGTTATCTTCATTTTAATGCAGTATACTTGTTAATAGAAAGGAAGTGCTCTCTCTCTCTCTCTCTCTCTCTCTCTCTCTCTCTGATGGAATCCATAGGACCACCCCAAGTATTTTCTCAGGTGTTACCCACCTCTTTATTTTTTTGAGATAAATCTCTCCCTTATCTGGAACTCATTAATTAGGCCAGGCTGGCTGGCCAGAGAGTTCTAGAGATCTGTTTGTCTCTCCCTCTCCCCAGCACTAGGGTTGTGTGTGGACCACCATGTCCATGTTTCCTCCACTGTTCTGGGGATGAGCCTCAAGTCCTCATCTTGACTAGCAAGCACTTTTACGGCCTCTGCCATCCCCTCAACCCTCAGTTGTACTTTTATATGATTTGAGAACTCATCCATTGCTCATCACAATGAAAAATTGAACAGCAAATGAAAACTCGATACTATGTGACCAGATAAATGAAGATCAGCTCGTTCCCAGAGTGGAATACTCTAAAACCATTAAACACTATTATGTAGATCTATTGTTTATTGACACGGAAACATGGCTGCGTGAAGCTGGTAAATGAAGCAGGGCCGGGAAGACAGTCCCCAGAAATAGTAACAGAAATAGCCTCTCAATGGTAGCCCCACAGGCTTTACCTTCTTTTTAGTTTTTGTGAATTTGTACACTGAGTCTGAACTCCTTTTGTACCTTGTAGGGGAAAGCTCTTCTTAATATAGAAAAGTTGGGGAAAATAATTCAAATTTAAGAGAAAAACAGCACATCTGTTTATTTTTCTATAGTGCTACTGTTGATTTTCTGAGGTCTGAGGTTTACAGATGAGCCTGGTATCATGAGAGTGTCCTCCCCACAGGAGAGGACTGGGGGGGGGGGACTAAGCAATGTCTACCCCCACTTCATAAGGTAATAACGATCCAAATTTTGAGTTCACCAAAGAACCATGTCAGTGAGTTTTGGGAGCCCACAGAGAACTGGTAACTGGTGAAGGCTACAGGAAGGAGAATGACCTTAATGTAGCCAGAAAGGAAGTCTGTACTTGGGATGGATGATGGCTTCCCATGGCTGTGGAGATGCTGTCTCCCTCCCCATTCTTCCCTAGACAGTGAGGTCTTAAGTGATTAAGGCAGAGTTGGTTACACATAGCTGAGAGTAAATGGTGTGTACTCTGGGGAGCATCTGATGATCCCTCTCCTTCCTCCTCACATGCCCAGCTCTGATGAGCTTTTCAAGAATGCTCTGCTTGTCTAATGAAGATGGCAGTTGTTTGCCTCAGGAGAGTGTTCTGTGTAACACCTGGCTTGTTAGTATGCATGGTCTCATCTTTCTTGCAATGTCTGTGTAACAGATGTATAAGGTCAAGAAATCTATTTTGTGTATTCAATACAGGCTTCATGATATGTGTGCACATGTGTGTGCTTTGGACACATCTGTTGCCTCTTACCTTTTTTTTTTCAGTATACTGAAGATGTTTGCTTTCTTTTATATGTATGGATGTTTTGTCTACATGCATGTCCGTGCACCATGTGCATACAGAGCCTTAAGAGACCAGAGGGGGGCATCAGATACCCTGGAAAATTGGAATTGCAAATAATTTTAAGTTGCCCTATTGGGGCTGGGAATTGAACCTGGGTCCTCTGGAAGAGTAGCCAGTGCTCTTAACTGATGAGCCATATTCCTACATACAGCTATGCGCTCACCTGGCTGGTGTTCAGCCTCCCTTTGATCAGCTGATCTTTGGTTAGGGGTGAATGCTGACTTGATCATAAGGGATGGGTCTAGGTGGCCTCTAAGGAGCTAGTTTTGCATCTTGGCTGATGACCTGGTCTCAGTTCCCAAAAGCCTATGGCATGCACATCTTCTAAACTAGTTCCTTCTTTATTTTTAACTGTCATAACTAGCTACTTTTCTACTGTGGTGGCAAAGCACCATGGCCAAGGCAACTTATAAAAGACAACATTTAATTTAGGAGGTGTATGATTTCAGATGCTAGGAGTCCATGGCCATCACGGCAAGGAAGATGGCAAAGTCAGGCCAGCATGGTGTTGGAGCAGTAATTGATAGCTCACATCGTGATCCATAAGCACAGGGGGGAAGGGGGAAGGAGAGGGGGTGAGAGAGAGCTAGCTAGCTAAGATTGGGAATGGTGTGGCATTTTGAAACCTCAAAGCTCATCCCCAGTGCCATACTTTCTCCCAGAAAGCCATCTCTGGATCCTTCCCAAACAGAATGGACAAGCATTCAAATATATGAGCCCACAGGGGCTATTCTCATTCACGTCACATTAACTAAGCTCCTGAGGTGGCACCCTTTGTATTTCCTTTCTGTCCTATCTTTCTCTGGTCTCCCTCTTTCCCTTCTTTCCTTCTTTGCTCCCTGTCCCTACCATGACATGTGGTATTTATCCATTGAAACAAGCAGTTAGAATTCTGTAGTAACTTTTCATATAAATGACTCTCCTAATTCAGGGACCACAGAGTGCCTCCAACTTGGACAAGATGGCTTATTGGCATAGCCTCAGAACTTGTGTCAGAGTCTAGCCACTGTTCTGCGGGTCAGGCCCCCTCCCTCCAGCATCCTGCTGGCTAGCCTGACCTGCTCTGGAAAGAGATTGTGTCTAGGGACTTCACAGACAAGGCCCCATCCTAAGTTTCTTTCATAGCTAAAGCCCCTTTGCCACCAGCTGGCTTCCTCCGAGAAGCCATTGGGCAGCCCTCTCTCTGTCCTCTGGTCTCTTACTGGACTTAATGGTTTGTTTTTACAAACATGGATTGAGTCTTCTGTCCCAGACTCTGCTGGTTGCTTCAATTTTCTTTAGATAAAGATATTGTTATGAAGCTCAGGCTAGCCTTGAACTTACTAAATAGCCCAGGCTGCCTTGAACGTGGAATCCTTCTGCCTCAGCTTTCCTGGTGATGGGATTGCAGGTGTGCACCCTTGCGCTGAGCTCTGTTCTAGCCACTTGGATTACTCTTAGTCCAGTGTGGAAATATAAGATTATTCCTTTATTATGGCTAGGAAATAGGGAGAGAGGGTCAACAATAAACCCAACATAAGATTCAGAGTAAGTCCCAGAGCTAGAATGAGTACCACATCATGGGCTCAAGCACTCCTATGTTAAACCTGCTTACTGTCCCTGTGAGTTGGAGCTACAGAGAGGAGCCACAGGCACACTGCCACACCCAAGACTGGTTTGAACTAACCTCTGCCCCATGAACTCTCCCTCTGTTTCCAAGGGTGAAATTCTGTTACTTGTGTAATGTGGCTTGTCTTCCTCTCCTGCTGTGGGTAGTCCAAAGTGAGTAGGCTTACGTAGAAGGCAGCTTCTCCCTAATGGATAGGACTTTTCAGATATCCCAGATACAGAGTGCCCAGTGAAACTGGCCAAGGAGGAATGGATAAGAACTATCTCAGGCCCAATACAGCTAATAAAGGTAACTTTCTAAAGCCTTCTTTCACCTATGGGCTAGCCCTTGGGTCTGTTGATAGGGATGGCACTCTCTTAGCCAGCAGCCCCTTGATTGACATGGATGAGGTCGTTTATCTGAAGGACAAGCTGTATATAGGACACAGTTCTAGATCTTTGTACAGTTTCCCACTGAAACCTGCCATAATCACAGGTTATGCTAGTGATGACAGATGGTAGTGATAAACATCGGGATCATGAAAGGAAGGTAGTGTATTAAATTAGGTTATTGCGTATGTCAGCATGAGAAAAGTATGCTTTATTAGATAAAATGTAAGATAAATAGCAGGTGACATGCAAAGACACATTTTAAGGTAGTGTAGGCTGTTTCTCCAAAACAAAATAGTAAAAGAAAAAAATCAGTTCTAGAGCTAGCGAGATGGCTCAGAAGGCAAAGGTGCTTGCTGTCAAGTTTGATAACCTGAGTTCAATTCCTAGGCCTGACATGGTGGAAGGAGAAAATTGACTCCAGCAATTGGTCTTCTGACCTCCCTGTGTGTGCTGTGTGTGTGCACTGTGGCATGTAAACCCACCCCACAGACACACTAAATAAGTGGATAAATTTAAAAATGAATTTTACATTGTGCATAGGGAATAATCTTGGGTGAATACAGGGCAAATAGTAGGTGGTCGGTAGCTACTCCCTCAGAAGGGGTTAACAGCATCAGAGATGAATGAGGTAGGAATCTTAAGCCCAATTCACAGCTCTAGACCTAATGAAAGAATAATGGACGGAGAGACCCTGAGCCTTTAGGAAAGATGGCCTTTGGCAGAACCCAGACTCTGTCCTATAATCCAATAACCCCAGCTCTGATTCGATACAAGGCAGAGTAATTTTAAAAGCCATGATGCCGGTGTAGCAGTGATGCAGCTCAAAGGGGAATGAATTCCCCATTAGGATGACATGGTGAGGAAAGCAAAGAATCTTTTGGACCAATCAATTTATTTTAGTGTCCCAAATGTTCACAGCAACAGGAGCAAATGTGATCACAGCTGCCATTGTGGCCAGCCTCCTGTCACATGGAGAAATGGATGGCCTTTCCCTACCTACCAACCTCCGCTGCCTCCAAGGCAGAGGACCAATCCATCTCCTCAGAGGAGACAGAAGCCACATTTGGGCTGCAAATTCAGCTTGTAATGGAGAACCAAAGAAAGACATGCAGTCCGTTGTTCTCACAGGCTGTGGATTTTGAAGCCGGGGCATGGCTGTGATGGAACTGGTACCCATGTGCAGACACCAGTGGGAAATGCTGCCTGAAACAGTATGAAAGTCCTTACCTGTCTCCCTCTGGTTCACTCCTTACTCCCCAAGCAGTCACCAGAACCCACTTCTTCACAGATCTGTTGCCCTTACAAACAAGTAGAGCACAGCTGAGGGATGCACATAGGATGGGTCATGCCACAGTTCGTTTGTAAAATCTCATCCTCCATAAAAGACATCAAGAGATGGCGATGTGGCTAGCCTCAATGAAGTTTCTTTCACAGGAGAGCAGTCTGATCATGTGGCTCTTGAGATGCTAATGGCTTTCAAGTAGCAGATAAAAACCCAGATGAAGTCATACATATTCAAAAGCTGGGTACGATTTTTTTTTTTTTCCTTAAGACACAGATTCGTTCTAAGTTCTGTGCAATTTTCCCTTTTCTGGGGTGTATCCTATTCCTGTAAATGGCAAAAAGGACCAATATCATATGTGGTTAGATAGTCTTAGAATTATCGAGAACTGAAGCTGACCAGATGGCTCAGTAGTTGCTGTGCTCTTCCAGAAGACCCAAGATCAGTCCCGGCATCCATATCTGGTGGTTCACAACCAATAGGGGATTGGACACACTCTTCTACTTTCCATGGACACCTGTACACATGTGGCACACACACACATGCATGCATGCACATGCATTTAATAAAGGCAAAATAATTTAAAAATAATTTTTGAGAATGGACAAATACGAACGACTGTTCAACTTCTGACACTAAAGCGTGTTTTATTATCACACACAGAATTCTCTCACTATACAGTTAACAAATGTGGACTAATTTCTGTCAGCATGTGGGACACGAGGATTTAAATTTTTTGGGGGGGGGCTGGAATGTGAACCTAGAGCCTCACACATTAGTTAGGGGCTCTACCAGTGAGCCTGATCCTCAGTCCCATGAGAGGCTTTTTCAGCTGCCAAAGCTACTGTGATGGTTGAGTCTCATAGGAAAATACACTGTAGCTCAATCCTGTCAGCCTGTGGAAGACAAGGATGGAAAGGAAGGAAGGTATGAGAGAGTGCTGGCTGCTGTAACAGATAAACCCCAAGATTGCTACAGTGTGACCCACAAAGACTGATTTCTTGCTGGCACTGTGTTGAAGAAATGTTGCTGATTTAGCTGACGTTCAGGTGAACATGCAGAGGTGACTCTTCCTGCCCCGTGGTGGCTTGCTCTACATTCGGCTGGGAGATGGAGCAGGTTAGGGAAGTACTTGAGAAAAATGTAAAGTCCATGCCTGGGCATTCGCCATGTCTTCCACATGCAATTGGCTGGCATTTATACCTTGTGATTGGAAAATACAGGTCAGGTGTGTTCTTAAAGAACCAAAGGATGCAGATTTACCTGTCTGCCAGGATGGTCTCTAGGGTGGGGAACAAAGCCCTGGAGGATTAGGGCAGTGTGGCAGTGCCCCTTGTTCCTCAGCCCCAGCCAGTACAATTGTCTTTCTAAATCCCTCTGAAGCTTAATTATAAAGTTTTAATATTTTTTATATTCATTTAGTGTATGTATATGTGTGCTTCTGCAAATCTCCGTGTGTCTGCGTGTATGCATGCATGTGTACGTATCTATGTGTGTCTCCTCACACATGTGCCATGGCACACATGTGGAGATGAGAGAACAAAACCTACAGAAGTCTGTGCTTTCTTACCACATGGGTTTCTGCTGACCTAACTCAGGTTATCAGGCTCAGAGGCAAGCCCCTTCACCCACCACGCCATACCTCCAGCCCCATAAAGATTCACTTAATGGAGAGGGTACATTCTAGAGGGAAAAAATGGGATTTTACAGCCAACTTTGCCTGGACATATTACTCTGCTGAAGAATGCCTATATCTCAGGAAGCTGCCATCTAAGACAGGTGACAGCACCACATGGCCATCTCGCCTCATCTCCAAACCCAGTGACTGGAAGTGAGGTAATGACAGTATCAAATATTTTACCCCCATCCATTTTCACATCTCCAAGAATATGACTACAAGCAACAACAACAAAACAAGCCTGGAAGCTGTAGCAGATTAACATCTCATGTCATCTCTTTCCTGACTTCAAGGTCATTGTTGATTTTTCTAAATTTTTAAAAGAACTAGAAGTACCTCTAGAGAAAACACAACTCAATTGCTTGCCTGTTCCAACTGTGTTTTGAACGCCGGTCAGTAGCAAGAGGTGATGTTCTAGTCTCCCCTGCTCAGAATTCCTCTCAGTAACCTCACCACCCAGCAGGGGAAAGACACAGAGAGAACAGTTGGTATTTTCCAGCCAGGCTGGCTATTTGGTGATTTGATGTGTCTTTCTGAATGAATGGTGATAGCCGTGAGTCTGTAAGGATTGGACACCGGCCCCTTCATTTTCAAAGGAGAAACTTGTATGAACGAGGGCATTTTTGGCTTGTTCTGAAATACAAACATTTTAGTATTCTAGCCTACAGACATTTCTTTCATGTATCTCTTTCTATAGTTGGGATCTTGGATTCCTCTCCCCCCTCCCAAGACTGTGTGTAAAAGACTTGACCACAGGATGTTGTCTGCAGAAGATGGGGGATGTGGAGCCGTGGAGATGTTGTGTGACAGATGTTTATACACACACACACACACACACACACACACACCTAATGGACGGCACTGATTTTATTAGGGTTACTGACAGTATTGTGGGTGAGGGATCATTACAGGAGCAGGGAAGACTCAAAAGCAGCTGCATCAAGCAAAACCCTGCCCTGACAGGGGCAACAGCTCCCGAAGGCTTCAGCCTGGGAGCTCGCTGTGCAGCTCTACCATCTGAATGTGTCTCTGTCTCTGTCACTCTCTCTTTCTCTCTGACTCTCTCTCTCTCTGACCTGGTCTGTCTGTTTCTTTCTCTCTGTTTCTCTATGTCCATCGATGTCTGTCATGTTGTCTCCCATGGTCCCCAGCCCCACCCGGCCCACTGACAGTTGGGCTGGCCAGTCTGCCTCCCCGGGGAAATCTTCGTTTCCTTTCACACCACCAAGGAGGGGTCCCGAGTTTCTGTGAAACCTTTTGTTAATTTCCTGAGATGCATGAGCTTCACCTTCCCTATTGGAGGCAATGTTTCGATTTTGAGAAAAATATCATTTAAAGGGGACTGTGGCTGGAGGGAGCTATTCTGTGGGAGCTCTTGGAAGCCCTTGAAGGGGATTGGGAAGCCACAGCCCCCTCCAGTATCTCTTTTGCTAGATGGATGGCAATGTAATTGGTTCCTCCTCAAATCTCCACTGTGGTTAATTATAAAGATTTGTAAGGAAAATGATACAATGTAGCCAAAACAGGATTTCTCTCTACAGGCAACAGTTGTTCATAGAATCCTACTAGCAAATGCCTACATCAAATTAGAATGTCACCCAAAGGGCTTCCTACCATGATATAATCACTTGACACAGGCTGCAAGCAATGAGAGCCAGTTGATTGCAGGCTGACGTCACCAAAGCACATAATGACCTTTTCTCATTGGAAGTTGATTCTTTCTTTCTTTCTTTCTTTCTTCCTTTTTTTTGTTTTTGTTTGTTTGTTTGTTTGTTTTGTTTTTTCGAGACAGGGTTTCTCTGTGTAGCCCTGGCTGTCTTGGAACTCACTCTGTAGACCAGGCTGGCCTTGAACTCAGAAATCCGCCTGCCTCTGCCTCCCGAGTGCTGGGATTAAAGGCGTGCGCCACCACTGGCTGGCTCCGGAAGTTGATTATTTCTGGTGTCTTGTTATAGCACTGGAAAGCTGACCGACACCCATATCATTATTTAAGCTAATACTACTCGTGAGTATTTTTCTGTGCCATTGACCAGTCTTCAAAATTGAATGTGAATGAGCATAACTCATGCAACTGTGTGGCTGTCTTGGCATTTAGGAAGCCACTCCCTATAGTAGGATACAAGGCTGGTTCCAGACTTCTCTTTGCCGTAAAATAACGCTGTGATAGGGGCTGCACTGGATGTCTTTGTATTTCTAGGGTGTTCCTTACTGTGCATGAAGAAGGTAAAACATTAAAAGGTGAAAGGGAATGAATGCTCTCAAAGGATCTTTTGCTTGCTTATTTTTAATCTTTAGTACTGCAAACACATTTGCTAGTTATGTCCGAGGCTATGTTCATCAAACCCAAGCACAGTGTGTCTCATAGTGTTGCCACGGAAACCAAGACAACAATGACCAATCTAAAGACAGGCTTCTGTCTCTTAAACAATTCAGCTTCACTCACAGCTAAAGTTCGGAGATAGACCCATGTTATCAGCAGGTTCTGGAGCCTACTGGGAGAAAAGTAGGTCGATAGTTACATGAAGGGGATCATGGGATGCCAGACCTTTCTTCTGTTTGCTTCCCAGCTGTCTGGGGTGAGTGGATTCCTGTACCACACACTCCCATGGGATGTCTGTCTAATAACAGATTCCAGTGGCTGTAGCTGGAGTACTCCACACGGTGAGCCCCAATAAGCCTTCTCATGACTAAAGTGGATTATTTCAGGTGTTTGTTACAGTAATGGAAAACCATCACAGCCTCTCTTGCTTAACTACGACGTCCCTTAAGGGTCTTTATTTCATATTTTGATATTTTGCACATTGTGCATTTATTTTTACACCAGTCTTAATTTTTAAGACCAATCAATGTGTTATTCATTGTGCTTACTGAGTCATATTTATTTATGATTTATTGGCTTGGAGTGAGTGTCCTTTTTACCCTCATCCTAATCCTGTAAATCGGAACACTCTAGAATCCTGGTGAGATGGAAAATTCTAGAATGCCCACTGGCATTTTAATAACTAAAAGGAAAATACCTGAGCGTACAGATTAGCAGGCTGATAAAAGATCAAGGACCATTAACTACGGTGACCTGTGAGACCTGCTGTGGGTGGCGTGCACGTTTATCGCATCTAAATGGCTGAAAATGGACAGGCCGAGGAGCTGATTACCCACACCAGCTGATGGTGGATAATGGAAGCTCAGAACCTGCTTTGAAGCTTCAGCAATAAGCCCTTCTGCCCTCCCGATACAAACACTTCACCAAGATTCCTCCTGAGATCTCCAGCTCCTCACATCAGTTAAAAGTACCATTTAGGGGAGCTGTGGGCCCTATTAGTCTCAGCTTTGATCTTTTGAATCTAATCACAGCCTCACAGAATACTCCTGCTGCTTGTGCTATTTTACTACTGAAGCAAATGGGGATTATCTCCTGCACCCACCAAGATACTTCTCCATCCCCCAGTGTGGGGGACACAAAAGCTAATGGCCACTGGGAAGCTTGTAGCCACCTTTAGAGGGCAGCCACCTCCATTTAGAGACCGAGATGTCATTTGGATCCTGATACAGTTGTCACTACTAAATGACAGATTAAGAGAAACTGTTCTCGCACAATTAGCAATTAGGGTCATTTTTACAACGTTTCAAAACTCCATCTCAGGGACTCACTCATTCCAAACACATGGCCCATTTATTGTGGTCTTTGGTTAGTCTCTGGGTTTTCAGAAAGGGGCAGACAAAAGAGTCATTCTTAGGAGTGCCAGCTGGGAGGATGAGGGAGACAATTAGCAAGGAGAAGAATTCCTTTGTGATTGCAGGTAGTAAGAGGTAAAAGAAAAGAGCAGAGGACCCAAGTGGAGCACAAATGCCTGGTGTTCTGAAGAGCTGTGCTATCTTTACTCCCATAGAAACATATGATATGGATTTCATTTCTCACACTTAACCATTAGGAAAATCAAAGAGTGCCCTAGTGCCAGTGCCAGAAGGCTCCCAGAAGTAGGCAGGGGGCATGGGCTGCCAACCTGTGGTATTTGGGTTGAGGCTCCCGAACCTGTTACAGAGCTACTAAGTCCTGTTGAACCATACTGCCTCTTGCTTCGTGCTGATGGACACTCTGCTGGCCATGATGGCCACAGAGACTCCCTGCCCCCAAACATCTACCCCGTGCCGTGCCATACCCACCTCCTGAGGTCATCACCGCCTATGACGTCACTGCCTTTTCATCTGTGACCTTGGAATCCTGAGAACTGGACATAGGAGTCCAACAGGGCATCACAACACCCTTTTGGATAAAGCTGTCCAGAGAATGAATGTGAACTTAACTGAGGATTTCAACGCTCACCTACCTTCTCTGTTCCCCTCTCCAGTACCTCATCATACCAAACACATATCTAGTCAGGTCCAGTCCCACCATCGTTGCTTTTTGAGAGGTTTCCCTCCATAAGAGCAGCAGCTATGCCACAGGCTCTGAGCAGAAGCTCAAACCTCTGCATTGTCTGGTCTTTGGTTTCAGGAGGGACAGGAAACAGCTAATCTGCAGGATTGCCATTGCTACCCCAAATCTCTGCTACCTGCAGACACATCAACATGAGGGCAGAAAGAAAATCCATTTTAAACTCTCTTAGATTGATAAAGCATACAGGGAAGTCACCAGCTGTCCCTCAGTTGCTAGGGAACTTGTTCCCGACTCCTCAGTACAGCGTATAAGGGTCTAGCCTCAAAAGCTTCCAGATCTCTCTCCTGGAAATGTCAGAACCAGGAAGTTTTCTATTACACTTGACTTCCAACCAGCCCCTCTGGCTTAATCGCAAATCTGCTGGGAAGCTGTAACTTTGGGGGAGAATCTCCCTGCCATTCACAAAGCCTTCTGAAATTAAGGCACAAGTGTGAATTTAAATGAGCAGGTGATGCCTGCAGATAACCGTAAGATATGACTAGGGTGACTTACTATGTGTTCCACTAACAGCTCCTTATCTACGTGCTTAGATCCAACTTTCAGTTTCAGACAGCGACTGTGTATCTGGAAACAGGAACTGGGATTAGCCAGAAACAGGCTGATGCTTGTAATTTGAGTACTGGGGCCACATGTACCCATGCAAAGATGGTCTATGTGGACATGTCACATCCCCAGCGATGACAAACCAGCAACGTGGCTTCCTGTTATTGCCTCCTGAGAGCTGCCTGTCCAGATGGCATGAGTCTTCTCTGAGCCCATGATAGAGCTGGCTCCTGTAGTCCAGTGGAAGAGAAAGCCACTTGGATCTGTAGTGACCCTTCAGTGGGATGCCAGCTACCATGGCGATGGTACATGTTACAAGCATGGTTGCTAGACTCTGAATCTTCTCTCCAAGTGATGCACTCATGGGACTTGTCACAGTGCCGGTGAACAAGCATTTGGGTCTTAGAAAGTACTTCCTTAGCATTGCTTGAAAGTTACTAAGAAGTGTTTGTTTGTGAGGGCCATTTCTATCCATATTCATTACTGGTCTAGCTCTATTTCGGTCACTGTGACATGGTATCCAAAAGCAGTGTAGGGACAGAAAGGGTCTATCTGGCTTACACCACCAGGTCACAGTCCATTAATGAGGGAAATCAGGCATGAATTCAGTCAGGACTTGAAGCAGAAATCATGGAGGAATGTTATTTGCTGGCTTACTCTCTGGCTTGCTCACAGGCTCATACTTAGATAGTTATTTTTATGCAGCCCCAGACCACCTGCCTAGGGATGGTGCTGCCCACAGTGGGCTAGGCCTTCCTGCTTCAATTAACAATCAAAACTAATCCTCTAGAGACATGTTTGCCGGCAACTCAGCTGAAACACTTTTCAGGTGACTGTAGGCTGTATTAAGCTGACAATACTAACTATAAATAGCAAGTAAAGCTGAAGAGTTTTGGAGCACCTTCTGAGGTGGGATCTCAGTCCATGCTCCCTGTGGAGAGGATCAATAGTTTATCTAGAGTCAACAAGCACCGACCTACCTTATGTTAACGTAAATAGTATGCATGTGAAAAAAATCGCTACATCTCACTAAACAGGAAATGCAGAAGAATGCCATCATGTGACAGTTCTGCTGGTCTTTTCTGTGTGGCGAGGCAACTGTGACCTCTACTCTAGTTCCCAATGTGTGATAATAAGACAACATCAAACTGGAAAAATCCAACTGTACACTCCCCGGAGAATAAAAAGTGTTCATAACATCTCAGGATGATCTCATCATAGAGAAAGACTTGAGGGCACATAGATGTCTCGGGTGACACTTTGAGAATTCCTGTGGCATACCCTTAACCAAAAACCTTTGAGCATCTATCTATATTAGAGAGAATTCTGCAGAAGCTAGTCACAGGGCGTAAGTATCTGTCCAACAGTCTCAGTATTACTTTTTGGCCTGTACCTTTTACTTTGAGGACAGAAAAATGAGATTGGATGATAAATTGATGCCCAAGAACGGGATGGGTACAGGCTTGAGAGAGGTGACTGTTGAACAGAGAGGATCTTGTCTGTTTTAAAACTCTTTATTAGTAGCTAGAAATTTGCCAAGGCAGGAGTGTTTACACCAGAGAAATAGGCAGATGCAAGCAGCAAAGCTTCCCCACACCCACCCTGTGCCTGCCACCTTTTTCTTCTCTCTTCATCGTTTTTGTTTTTTTGTTTTTTTGTTTTTTTTGGCAGTGGGGTGAGGGGGGGGTGCAGATTAGCACGGTTCATTTTTCTTTGCTTTATGTGTGTTTTACACTTGCTGTTGGAAGCTGAGTTTGCTGATGCAGCCACAGCTCCTCTGGCCTGAATCCTAGCCTCATTTCTGCGGACTCTTCAGCACCCAGCCTGGCCCTTGTGGATCTCCGCGCTTCTCTCCTCCTTAGCTGCTCCGGTGCGTGGAGAGCAGAAGGCGTTGGGTAGCCACGGCTGCTGCCTCTTCAGCAAGCTGCTGGCCACTAAGATTTGGGTGAAATGGTTTGTGGATGATAAAATCTCTTTTCACATTAAACTGAAGCAGACTCTGCCTGGCTCTGGCCAAGCAGGTGCTTGGCACACTGGCTTTTACCGTGATGTACAAATTAATGGTGGCTCTACGCATTGGGGAGGGGTGGGAGCAGTGATTTACGGACCTCTCTCTTACCATCTGTTCCCTTGCCTCAAGGCACTGCTTCTTGTAGCCTGAGGATGTGAGGGAAATTATGTTAAGCGGTCACAAATTTTCCGTAAAGTCTCATTTTTCAGAAAAACAACAGAAGCATCTCACAAGATGAGTAGCTCCATTTTTTTTTTTTTTTTGAGGTCACTATACTGAAGAGCTTACAGTAGGGAAGGAGGCGGGATTTTGGGGTTTGGATTTATTATTAAGACTTAAATGGTGATTCTCTTACAAGGGAATGGAGAATGTCTGTAGCTCAGACGGAGAGGTGATCAATTTTGCAACACAGAGAGATATTTGATCATTTTTGCAACATCCTGACTGCCAGTAGGAGGGCAAGAGCAGGTAGGTGCCACCAGAGGGATTCCTCTATATCCTGGTAACAGGCACCACTGCCAGCCCAACTTAGGCAATCCTGTAATTTTTAGCTTCCCACCTCTAAAAAACAAATCTATTCATCTGTCCTGTCTAGTACAAAATCGTGTTACTCTGATGCATAGAAGCTTTCCAGGGAGTGAGGAGATGGGGAGATGATGCAGTTAGTAAATTCTGTGTATACACGGGGCCTGAATTTGGATATGCAGCACCCGTGTTAAAGGTCAGTCATGCATATGCATGCATATCATCCTAGCATGGGAAGGCAGAGACATATAAATCCCTGAAGCCTATTGGTCAGTCAACTTTACTGAATGAATTGGCCAGTTCCAAGTTCAGTGAAAGACCCTGTCTCAAAAAATAGAAGTCACCCAATGTCTATCTCTTATGTTCATATGCATTTGTGTATACACACACACACACACACACACACACACACACACACGTGTGGACATGGGTACAAGCATGGAAGTGTTCAAGAAACTCCACAATGCTTAGGCCTCTACATGCTTTGATCTTGGGAAGGGAATCCAGCTTATACATGAAGTTAAGGAAAACAGCGACCATTGGCTCTGTGTAAGGATTCCATCAAGCAATGGGCTCCTGTAATACATGGGAAATGCAACTTGGAGCTGGGAAGTTAAAGATACATTCTGCTGTTTGGGAGCAGGTCTGCCTTACAAAGCATGCTGCACAGCTGTATCTCACCGCCTCAAGCCAGAAAGAATTCTCCTTGATGCTTATGGGTTTATGAGTCTATGTGGGGGCCGATGTGCACATGTGGAGGCCTGAGGTCAACATTAGGTACTTTCCCCAATTCCTCTTCACCTTAGTTTAAGACAGAGTTTCCCACTGAACCCAGAGCTCACTACTCTGGCTAGGCTTGGCTAGCTAATGAGTTCTGGGACCCTACCAGTCTCCACTTCCCAGTGTTGGGATTATTAGTGCACACCACTGCACCTGGCTGTTTTAGGGGGGCCACTGAGGCTTGAACTCAGCTCCTCACGATTTCTAGGCAGCATATTCTAGGACCTGACAAGGTTTACTAATGGAGTCTGTGAGATGCACAAAGAGCATAAGAAATAGATGGAAGGGTTGCGGTAGCCGTTTACCGGCTGATGGAAAAGTGTATGATACCAGTAGCTAGTTTGGGAACTTGGAACTAGAGATTCCACATTTGGGATGTCTGGTAGACATAAAAGGGAATCTGGACTCTGGGTGCCTTTATTGCATAATGGTGCTCATCAAAATTCTGAAAGGAAGTAAATAAGCAATGACTAAGGACTTTGTCCTGGGACACGGTCCTACTGCAGAGACTTGGCGTTTATACCTCTTTCTACAGGGAACACTGTCTTTCTGATTCTCCAATGCTGCATGACCTACATCTCCTCTTCATTGACTGTTATCTTTTGACAGTCTCTCTGTCTCTCTGTCTGTGTCTCTGTCTCTGCTTCTCTCTCTCTCTCTCTCTCTCTCTCTCTCTCTCTCTCTCTCTCTGTGTGTGTGTGTGTGTGTGTGTGTGTACCTTAGAAAGTCAAGCAAGAAGCAACATCTGATAACTGTCTCTCATTCTCCTTCCTTCTCTGTAAGGTCACTCCATTCTGTCTTGTTTTACCCACTTCATTCTTCATGTTTACTTTTTCTTCTGAGTCTCTATCATTACCTGACAAGCTAACGCCTACGTTTTGTTTATTTATTTACAATCTGTCTTCTCCAACAGAAGGCAGGATCCTGGTAGTGGTTTGATACATTTTTTACCTATTACTAGGGGTTTCTGAAACATTATATAGCTAATATATATTTGTTGAATTAATTTAAAAAAATTTAAAATCTGACACTCAGGAATCACTCAAACTTATTTCCAATAGTCTCAACCTTCCTACTTGATTCCTTCCAATTAGTACTTCTTAGACACAAATAATAATAATAATAACTTCCCAGAGGTATATTTTTTCTAAAATAGGTGTTTTAAAAATATTTTATTTATTTATTTGTGTGTGTGTGTGTGTGTGTGTGTGTGTGTGTGTGTGTGTGGTCACTGCATGCCATGGTTCATACTTGGAGGTCAGAGGATTATTTGCAGAAGTTGGTTCTTCGGCAAAATGGAAGAAGTTGATCCCAGGGATCAAACTCATGTCATTAGGCTTAGTATCAGGCACCTTTAGGCACTGAGCCATTGAGCTGGCTCAAATAGGTGTCTTTGAAAAGCACTTTCCCAATCTCATCCCAGAAATATGTAGTGGCAGAATTACGTGATAAAATTAGGTATTGCAGTATGGGCAATTGGGGGTGCAAAATGTAGACTTATTCAATTAGTTACTGAATATGGGGTACAAATAAATCACAGTACCAAGCAGAGTAAGACACAAGAGCTTATGGGGCAGGGGCTGGGGGGAGGCTAGAGGGCTGGTGATTGAGAGCCCAGTATCCTGTTGTGTTGGCTGCACCAAAGAAGGAGAAAACTTTAAAGTATCTTCTGGTTAGGCAACCTTTAGGAAGAAGAAATTGTCTGGGCTTCTCTTTTGGAGTCCTACTGCAGGACTTATGTTTGTAACTTAGGGATTCTCAGAACCATATGTACACAGAGCATTCATCACAGACGCCATCCTTCCCACCTCACACACTGGAAGGTTTGAGACGCTCAGGCTCTGGAGTAGAGTGAAAACACCCTTCAGATAATTGCTGTGGTAACTTTGTATTTTACACCAGTTTGTTAGGGTGATGCAAGGCAGAGAGAGTGGGGGCTGTGTTACTAACACTTTCCACTTCAGGCAGTGTCATCAGATTCCCCAGAGTATAGCTCCCAGGACCTCTCCAGACTGTCATCTATTGCCCAGTCCTCCCTGATGGACAGAATTGGAAGAAAAGCTACATAAGGGCCTGTCCCTTGTCTGTCTTAGTAGTCATTTCTTATATACACATATTTATTCGAATAGCATGAGTAAGCCATTATCTCTGGGTGCTTCAAGACTGCAGCTCAGCAGTAACACACCAGAGGATATTTCAATGTATACTTGAGTTGCCTTAAGTCATTTCACTCTGAAAGCAAGGAAAGGGCAAGTAAAAGCAGATAAAATTTCTTGTGGTCCTGCCTGATAGCTGGTAGAAGAAGACACATGTCCCCTCATAATAAGTAAATTTTAGAATGAGAAAATCTACTGTGGGCATGGAGCTTGGCTTCACACAGGTGATGTCATCTCCAGTTTTCTGTCAGGAGAGGGAAGGACACAAGGGAGCCTGGGTGATTTGGACCCAGGTCTAATAGATGCCAATCTGTGTCCTTCATTATTCTGGCTGCTCTGAGACAAGCTACAGAATTCTAGAATTGAAGATGGACCAGGTCAGAATCCAAGCTTTCGCTCACTGAAGAGATGTCCATTCAACTAATATGTCAAAATGTTTGTCATAGTATTTTGCTCTTGTCTCTGAATAATACATACCATATGGTTAAAATTTCTTACCATATTAAAAACTTGCAGATGTAGAAATGTCTTAGGCTAGTCTGCCCATAATAGAAAATTTTGAATCTCTCTAATCTTCCTCCAATAGAGCAAAGAATAGCAAAATCAAAACACATGAATATTGTCAACAAATCAAGCTGATGAGCTTTGATTTAGTGGGAAATAGACTTTCAACAGCAACAAGGACCTGAGTGATAGCAGCAATAAATTAGCAGGAACAAGTAAGAGGAGGAAGAATGGAGCCTATGTGCCGAGATTCCCCAGATTTCAACATGTGCTTGCTCACCAGAGAACGGCTTGGTGCACTCTACTGGCATGGGGTTAGACATCCATGGTGTGATCTAAAGAATGTCTACCTTCTTAAAACCTTAGTAAGCCCTGCCAGGACTGTCACTTGCAAAAGATAAGCTGTTGAGAACAAAATTCAAATTGTGCAAAATAGATATAAGGTAAGAATCAGGTTCAAAGGTGGAAGAACATGGAGGCGCGAGAACTGGGAGGGCAAGCAGACGTGCATTTTGAAAACTATATGAAGAGAAGATGTGCCAAAGACCAAGATTAGAAATTAGGAGACTTAGTCAGGCTGTGGTGGTGCATGCCTTTTTAATCCCAGCACTTGGGAGGCAGAGGCAGGTAGATCGCTCAGTTCAAGGCTAGCCTGGTCTGCAGAATGAGTTTCAGGACAATCAGGGCTACACAGAGAAACCCTGTCTCAGAAATAAAAACAAAAACAAACCCCACAAAAACACAGGAAAAGGAAAGAAAATTAGGAAACCTAACAACTGAAGGAAGAGAACCACAGTGAAGAAGATACTGTAGCTTGAATGCTTGCCCACTCTAAAGGTCACTAGAACAATATGAAGAGGTAAGGCCTTAAAGAACATCGTAGAAGGGAGTATGTGGGGAAAATATAAGAGGCGTATAAGAACATCTCTGGAGAGATGTTCAGTGGTAAAGAACACTTGATGCTCTTGCAGAGGACCCAGCTTCAGTTTCCACTACCCATGTTGGGTGGTTTACAACCCTCTGTAAGTTCAGGCCTAGGGAATCTAACTGTTCCTTCTAGCTTCCTAAGGTATCCCGACACACATGGTACCTGCACAGGCACACAGTCAAAATCAAATAAGTTATAAGGCCAAAAATCACTCTCATTGGACTGTTCTCCAACTGTGCTTTATGGCAAAATAAAATGGGATAGCATGTTTAAGATGATGAAGTAAAGAAATAGGAGCTAAGATTTTTATACCTAGCTAAATTGGCTTTCAAGTAAAACCTCAAGCAGAGTGAAGCATGTCAGTCAGTCTCCAAAGTTTGGTGAATATTTGAATTTTTTTCCTAAGTAAATTCCAGTTAACCAAAGTTACTAAAACCTTATTTTTAAAAGGTTTGAGAACTAACATTAAAATTATATTTCTTGCTGCAACTGAAACTAAGTGTCAGGAAGGAAAATAATGATTGACTCCCGGCTGGAGAGATGTCTGAATGACTATGTTCTTTCTGTTCTTCCTTAGCATCTGGGTTCAGATCCCAGCACCCATGTCAGGTGGCTCATAACTGCCTGTGACTTCATGAGATCCAACACCTCTAACCTGTACTCACATGTCCATATCCACATATGCACCTACATGCATACACATGATTTTTAAAATAAATATTAAAACATTAGGCTGGTGATCGATACAGTAGCTCCATGGAGATGCAACAGGATCTAACTAACTCCATACCCAGGTAGCAGTTAGAGCAAAAACCCATAACGAGACATTTCATAGGACACCTTGTCCTCATCAAAGAAGTTAACCTTAAGAAAATTTGTGAAGGGTCAGAAGGAAAACATCTAGATTAGTAGAGGCACACAAAGGTGAGAAAGCTGAAGAGCTGTGTAGTGCAATATTAAACCATAAAGAAGAGCTTAGAGAGACTTCAATAAAAGTGAGACTAGTGTTCACTTCTGAGGGGATTTTATTAGGATGGGCATGCAGGGTTTATGAGATAACTGGTAGGTTTTAACTTCTTTTTAATAGATTTTTACTATGTGTAGGCTGTATGTGTGTGTGTGTGTGTGTGTGTGTGTGTGTGTGTGTGTATGCACATATGAGTGCATGGAAAACAGAAGTCAATGTTGGGTGCTTTTATCACTCCAGTTTCTTAGAGTTTTTCACTGGACTTACAGCTTCCTGTTTTGGCTAGACTGTCTGGCCAGTAATCTACCTATCACACCAGTCCTAGGGTTACAGAAATGTGTCACCATGCCCAGCCGTGAGTGTGGGAGAACAAACTCAGATCCTCACCTGAGTGTGGCAAGCCATTTACCCACCAAAACATCCCCCTCCAGCCCTAATCTCCCCACTGTTATTCCCTGTCTAGTTTGCATCACGCAGCACAACTGAAATCAGCTATCTGAAGGCTGTTGACCTTTACTGACCATAAAGTCTGTAAATTCACCATTGTTATTGCTGCTTTCTCGAAATTTCCTTCCAGCCACCTGAGCCATCAGGCTGTCCCGACCTCCCTCGTCCTTCCATCTGTCCCTTTTGGGCCCCTTGGACATGCATTTTGTTTCTGTGCTCTTGCCCTCTGCTTCTTCCTCACCCCTCTCTTTACCTGCCATCATAAGCTATTAACATCCAAAAGACTGACCATTGCCCTGTGGGATTCTCAGGTGCATATTCCCAGCACACTGATTGCCGTGTCCTCCTGGATATCCATCTGCCACCATAATACTAGTGTGTGCACACTGAACCCATTTTGTTCCCCAGTCTCTTCTCCCTTCTTTGAAAATCCAATGAACAGGTTCTTCATCCTGGTTTTGAATTACATCTGACTTGTTTCTAGCTGCTATATGAATGTGTCTGTTTTCACAATCCTGATTACATTCCAGTTCTCTGTGTCTCTTCCTGCACCTGCTACATGTATGGTGGTCAGAAGGCTCCCTGTGGTTGCTTCCTTGGCAAGGGCAACCTTCATTCTCAGATGAACCGCATCACACCAGCTTCTCTTTTGGTGATGGTGTGTTTGGGCTCCAGACCAACACTAGTCACATTGCATCATCAGCATAAATGGTAAGATCAGGATGTACTTTGCCTTCCATCCACACTGTGAGCATGAGCAAAGTCCAAATCCATCTGTGTAGGTGGCAAGGTGGGGGAGTGGATCTCTAGCAGCTGAGTGGCACCTAGTCCCTGGGGTCTCTACCCCCAACCACTCTTATACCTGACACGATCTGGTTTTCTCCTGAGGAACTAACTCTCATTTGCATCTTTCTGAATTTCACCCCCTAAAGAAGAGGACTTGCCACCTCTTGGGTGTGAGGCATTGGGATTCTTGACACAGCTGCACAAATGTCAAACAGTATACAGTTACTCCAGACTTCATATGCTTTTTATACATCCTCTCAAGACTTTCTTGGATTCCTACAAGTCTCCCTTCAAGGTTTGCAATAGGAAGCTGATCGTCTATGGTTTCCCTGTTACCATGATTTCTATACTTCCCTTGCCTTCTGGGAATTGATGCTTGAAAACCACAACTGTGAGTGTATTCTGTCTAAATTGCTTGAGACTTCATTTGCTTTCTGCCTAGATAAGTTACTGCCAAGAAGGAGAATAATAATGAGAGTCATAAAAACTCCCCCTTCAAGAGAATTCAGAACGTGGCTTTCTGCGGGAAACCACAGCCAAGCTTGCCAGCTAGAATTATTTGCTGGCTAATCGTAGTCCTGATCCTGGCCAAAGTTATCACAGCAATGTCTTCAACAACACCCCTCACCGACAAGACAGCAACCAGTTACAACCTGACCCTGCTAATTTCCACCTGTAAAGAAGTGCAGGGAAGAGGGAGAAGAGGAAGATGATGCCAGGAAAAATTTAAGCACTCTGGATAATTAAGAACAGGTTTTTAAAAACACTGCTCAAAACACACGTCTCTGTGTGTGTTTAAATGTGTCAACACAACAGCTCCTTTTGCCTGATGGAGGAGGAATTGCTGACGAGAACACTTCCATCCACTTTCTGAAAGAGGAGGTAGATGAAGGCCACCGAGAGGAAAACAAAGCAGTTTGTGATTTGTGTTTGGGCTTTTCTCTTGAAACCTGTTTCTTTAGGAGGTACATAATCCATCTTTTCCTTCCCCCAGTACCATCATTCAAAGTGCCAAAAGTCCTTGTCTGGGAAGATGGAAATATTTTCTCTTTTCTCCCGAGGAGAGAAATTGGTTAGCTCATTCTGGATTTTCTGACAGATTTTGGCCTGAAAAGTGTCACATCTCCAAAGTTCTGGCTCCCGAGAGCTTGTTAATGGGTACCAGTCCCATTCTCAGTGATAAGATTGTAAGTGGGAGAGATTTCCAGTCCAGCTCATCACAACCATGCCACAGAAAACTAGGAGGCCAGAGGCCAGAGCTTCCAGCTTTATCAGAATCAGCAACCAAACATCTGTTCTGCTCTCCCCAGTCTGTCTCCCCAGACTGTCTAGGTACCTAGTATAACCTGGGTACCACTTGGAGCTATGGCGATCTTTGTAGTCACTTTTCCAAAAGTAGCATTGTTTTCTATTTTGGATCCATGGTTGGAGGCAGGGAGCCCATGTATGTCACGATACAAACCTTGTTTGAAGAACATTAGATCCTAATTATGTCCAGACAATTGTGGAGTCTTCTAGATAATTCAATATGAACTGTATTGTCCTGTGGAAAATATCTTCAGTAGGATGTTATAGTCTCATCCTCCAAACTGAAATATTAATTGTGAAATATGGAAGAAAATATAGCATCCAGGGGCGCAGAAAGCATCATTCATCAGGAACCCAAGGGCAACACCCTCCACTGAAATACGTGCTCTTTTCACCTATAAAGATTGTGTTTTAGCACTTGAATCTATGAATATCACAATACCTAGGCATCCAAGAATATTTTTAAAAGAGTCACTTATTTTATGTGTGTAGGCATTTTGCCTACATGTATATCTGTGTACCATGTGTGTGCAGTGCCTGTAGGCACCAAAAGGAGGTGTTGTATCTGAAACTGAAGTTAGAGGTAGTTGCGAGCTGCCATGTGGGTGCTGGGAGCCAAACCCAGGTCCTCTGAAAGATCAGTTCATGCCATTAGCCACTGAGCTGTCTCTCCAGCATGACTGTTAGGTTAGCCAAAGCTTTTTTTGTGTGGTTGTCATTCATTGTCACCATTATTTAAACTGGTAAAGTTTAAAAATATTTATGTTAAGGTGTGATAGGGAAGTAGCTACAAATATCTAGAGAGAACTCTACAGGGTCCTTGAGGACTGTGGAGAGTACCCAAGGAAGGCTGCACATGGATGGGACCTGCCTCCCCAAGGTAGGGTTTTAGACCTCTTTAGAGGCCTTTATTATGCCTGTCAAATGGTAAAGGACTTCGCTGAATTGCCAAGAGAGCTGGACCATAGTTATGTTCCAAGCAAACCACCTTCTAGGCAACAGGGCACCTGTGACCTTATAATCTTGTGAAAACAAAGACGGCTTTCTGGAACAACAGCTCAGTCCCAGCGTGTTCTTTGGAATATGCTTCCTTTCCTAAGCTTTGCAAAACATCAAACTACAGCTGGCTTGTTCCTGGCCCAATCTCTGAGCCTAGTGCCAATGCCTGAAGAACATCCATGCTTGCTATTTTGAGTCTGAATAAAGCTGAGCTTTGCAAGCCTTGTCATGGGCGAGCCACTTGAGAGAGGCCTCCATTGGTCCTTCTGGATAGCTGCCATGATGGGTCTGATGTGCTCTTGCTTCCTTGGATGTGGATGAATTTTATAACTTACTATTGTTTTCTTTCTATGACTTTCTCTCCCTTGTGATCTCTCCTCCCCCCTTCTCCTCCTCTTCTCTTCCCTGGTTCCCTCCAACTTCTTTCTCTTGCTCTTTCTTCTATGGGAAAAACAGAAGCAAATATTTGGATCTTCTCCCAAATTTCTTATCTTTTCCCAAGTACCAGTCCAAATTTGACAGGAGATCTTGCTCAAATTACCATTCTCCTTCCTTGAACTGATATTTTAGATAACCTAAGAAACATGGCCATGAAACTGACTCCAGAGGGAAAACTCTGGATTAGTTAAGCTCGCTTGCACACAAGGTAAATCTCAGCTATTGAGCTCAAGGGGATGAAGTTGGTGTGGGGGCATCAAAGGGGAAGGGCCTCTGGGCTTTGGCCAGTCACCCAAACTAAGAGCTCAGAACACCAGGGTACTCTGTTTCTTCTATGAGCTTCTTGCAAAAAGAGTTTGTCCCACTTTCTCTGGAGAAAGGACATCTGCCCTATGGTATTTTATTCCTGCCCCCATTCTTCACACACACAAACACACACACACACTCAAGTGACCAGCCCAATCAATGCTAAAGGTCTGCTGAGGTCCTGTGACCACTTAGCAGTAATCTGAAGTTCATTGGAGACTATTATTGCTTCAACTTTGTCATTTGTTCATCTTGGTTTCAATATGAAAGGGCCAGAAGGTCAGGATCATGTTTGTTATGAACATGACAGGTGGGAGCTCACATTGATAGAATGAGGAAGACACCTCAAAATATATCTTCAGCATATGCCAAATGCCCTGGGTCATTTAAGATTTATGATTTCAGAGCACAGGGCACTGACTTCATAGAATAAGACACCTTCATTTGTTAAAATGTTGAGATTTTAAATGCATACATGTAACTTGTCAATGAAGAGATCTTTTAAAAATATATTGCTTATTCATGTGTGTGTGTGTGTGTGTGTGTGTGTGTATGCCATAGAACTTGTGTAGTGATCACTTGGAGAAGTTGGTTCTCTCCTTCCATTTGGAAGTTCTGGGGGATTTAGCATCAGTTATCAAGCTTGGCAGTAAAACCCTTTACCCACTGAACCATCTATCCAGCCCAGGAGATGTTTTAGAAATTAAGGCATAAAGTGATTTTGACATTGAATGGTCACCCCATGTGGCCTCTTACTGCAGTGAAGAGATCTATAAACATAAGAAAGATTTAAAAGGATTTTGTGACTCACATACTAGTTTATAGAAAACATTTTCATGATATGCAGCTGGAATAGACTCTGACACAGTGATAAGAAGCATAATACAGTATATATATATACTACAGGTATTTAATGCCACCATCAAGGACAGTGTTCCTTGTATAATCAGTACATGCTGGATATTGATGCAGCTGGTAGAAGCAGTGTGGCCACACCAGCATCACATAAACAAGGAATGTATAGCAGCATCATAATTAGGCAAGTCTTTTTCAGATCCAGATTTTAACAGTAACGGTCTCCATCCTCGTAGTCTGCTACTACCAAAATGCTTCGTGGCATGTGACTACATTTCTATGGAGAGAGAATTTTAATCATTCCAGAGATGAACCACTATAAGAACTAATTTTTAGGAGCTGGAGAGAAACCTCAGCATTTAAGAATATCTTTTGCAGAGAACATAAGTTCACCTCCCTGCTTCCGTGGTAGGTGGCTCACAGCTACCTGTAACTCCAGCTCTAAGGGATCTGATGCCACCATTCGTTCAGACTCCATGGGTACCTGCACTCACACATTCATATACCACTCCCCTACTCATAATAAAAATTCTTTTAAGTGGATTTCTAACCAACCAATATCTATGATTTTAACGTGCAATAAAAAATAAAATAAAATCCCAGCTTGCCTTGGGGCAAGTGCTATTGTCCTTTTCTCTTAAATGAAGAGACTCAGGGTTGGAAAACTTCAATAATGCACCCAAATGTCACAAAGTTAGACACTGGGTAATGAGGAGGTTGAGTTTCTGTCCCAGGCTACTGGACAGCTTGGATGACATAGCAAGTCCTCTCAGTCCATTGAATCAGCAGGGTAGAAGGCTATTCTGATTGTCATTGGAAAAAGGACCCTCAAAAGAGGATACTGGACACCAAGCACAATGATGACCTCCTCTGACATGATGCACAGAAGGCAACTGTTACGCAAAATTGAAGGGGCTTTGTAAAGGGACATTCACTTTCTTTTGAGGACCAGATAAATTATGCCCCAGACTCTGATAGGAGGATGCCATATGTTTACCTGTAATTTTAGGAATCCTGGAGAATCCCCCAAATATGGCTGTGTTGGTTAGTTTTAGCTGTCAAATTGGCACCAACTAGAGTTATCTAGAAGAGAGATGATCTGTGGCATGCCTGTGGGGACTGTCTTAAGTGTTAATTCATATTGGAAGAGAATCCCACTGTGGGCAGCACCATTCCCTAGGCAGAAGCCCTGAAATGTATAAGAATGAAGGAAGCTACCTGAACACAAGCAAGCAAGGATGTTTTTCTCTCTTAGCTCTTGACTATGAATATGATATGGACTAGCTGCTTGAGTTCTGCCTTGCCTTTCCAGGACTGATTGGACTGTAAGCCAGATAAACCCTTCCCTCCCATGTGCTATTTTGGTCAGGGTGTTTGTCACAGCAACAGAAATGCAGCTAGACCAGGATACTGATATTAAGCAAGAGGACAACAACGAATGTGAGCTTGACTGTCTCTATAATTTGATACCACCTTCAAAGGAAGCTAGCCTACTATCTGCTCCTTCTCCAAGTAGGGTCCTACATTGTCACTTCAGTGCCACTGGGTGGCCAGGCCCACTTTGACCACCCTCCTTCTCGGTCTACATTCTAGAATGGGAGTCAGCACATCACTTACCAGATGCCTAAGACCACCCCATCACAGGACAAAGGGGTAGACTGGAGAAAATTCAAAGACCTATATATTATAAATCTAGCAATGAGTTATCTTCATTTAGCAAGAAAATAGTTTATCTAGTTTATTTCCCACAATCTTTACAAGTGGGAAAACCAACATTGCGCCACAAACTGCAAAATGCCAAGAAAGAAAAAGAATTCGCTGTTCTTTATTTAACTCAAGCGCAGCCAACTGAGTTTCCTCCTTGTTAGCTTCTTTTCCTCCCAAACAAAACAAATTTATAATAAAAACACTTTCCTGGCACACGACATATCTGGCTTTAACACTGTTTATCTGCTTTACAAAAATATGTTTACGGACTCCTCTGAGCGTTTCTTGGAAATAGAATGCTTTTAGATAGAGACATTATTGAGGTGTTATCCTCTGAATTTAAAAAGTCTGAATATGACATATTTCATACCCATGTACATATTTTATACAAAAATATGGTCATATTGTGGAAAAATAAAAAAGATGAACAGATGTAAAGAATTCATCCTCCTGTTTGCTCTCAGGCCATTCATTTTAAGACAGACTGTCTCTCATGGTTTCTATTTTCCTAGAATTATATTTTTCACAGTAGATAGGAACACCCCGTTGCTATGGAGTTCTTCTCAGGAATAATGCCTTTCAATTCTATTAGGATCCAAGAAACAAGTCAGGTGCTTGAGAAGTACCAGTCTCAGTTTCCAAAATTTCTTGCTTGGAAGAGTCTGATATCACTACTAAAAAATCACCCACACAGGAAGGAAGACATTCTGATAATTCACTTCTCTCTAGGGAGTTTCAGACCATCCTGGGTACAGAAGGAACTTATTGATTGACCAACCTGCTCCAGCCAGTTGTGCAAACACATTCCTATGTGGAGAAAGCACCATGCAAGATCTCCTGAATTCCATTCATGTTGACCATATTATCTATAGAGTCTTTCGAAAGAATGGAAACACTTTATGTTATGCTATCCAGACAGGCAGCCACTGGCTTTATGTGGCTGCTTGCGTGACTGAAGAACTGATTATTCAAGATTTTTAGCTTATTAAATTTGCTTTTCGACAAATTTGCACATGTACACAATAGATATTTTTCTAGTTTGATGTCTGTCGCTGTGATAAAACACTCTGGCCAAACTCAGCTTAGGAGAAGAATGAGTCTTATTTAGGTTATAATTCCAGACGATAGCCTAACATTGAGTGGTGTCGAGGAGTGTGCTTAAGGCAAGATGTGAAGGCAGGCCTGCTTGGTATTCTACACAGTATTAAGTCTATCCAAAGAACTCACTTCACAGCCAAAGTAGTATTGTTGAAACCTTGGAGAATGAAGCTTGCTAGCCAGCTTAGATGCCAGCTTATATGTAGTTTGATCTCTTATACAATTCAGAACCATCTGCCTAGGGAATGGTACTGCCCACAAGGGGCCTGAGCTCCCTACATCAACTAGCAATCAACACAGTCCCTAATAGACCTGCCCAAAGGCTAATCTCATCCAGGTAATTGAGATTCTCTTTGCAGATAATTCTGACGTGTGTTGAACTTAACAGGATACATTCTGCTACTCTCACTCACCCCTACATCCCTATTGTCAACATCAACCTCTCGCCAAGGTTAATTCACTTATATTTAAGTTGTTTCACGTGACTGGTGGCTGACAGGGCACTTCTAGAGCTTGCAGAGAAAGCACAATAAACCCAACCAACCAACAGAAAGTCCAGTTGGTGAGTTCTGAGGGAAGGATAGCTGTGCCCACTTGAATCCAATGGAGATTTCCAAACCTGAGGCCATACCTGAGATAACCAAACCTGGTTAAAATCCTAGGATCACAAAACCAAACCAAACTGGATGCATGGGTGTGGGAAAGGGGGCTGTAGGAAGGAAGATAAAATAAAAGGGGATGCTAGAAAGATAAGGGAGGGCAGGGATGAGAAGAAACAGAACGTATTAGGCATGGCATGAGATGGTGAAAGAGCAAGTTTAACCCATAAGATAGTCCAAACGACTGGAGCTTTATGCAGCTCTGAGTTAACTAAGTTTCCAGGGTGATTTGTAAAGTTGTCTTGCATCCGGCAACAGTGGGCATAAACCCTAGTGTGCTTGGCACACCACTTAACAGTGGTTAAGTCACAAGTTATGGTTTGAGCTCACCGTTGTAGCATGCTTATGAGATCTGATTGCTCCCGCCCACTGTTGTTTGTAGGGGAAAACCATGTGGATTCAAAAGATGAGAGACCACAACTTATTCTGGAGAGAGAGGGAGAGTGGTTTTGAAGTTGGGTCTGACTCCAATGCCAGTGTGGTGGGTTTTAAGTACCTTAAATAGCTTGTTAAAATAGCTTCTGCTATCTAGAGGTTTGGCTCTTTACTAGAAAGTTCTATATCCATAAGAGATTTCCCTGTGAGGTGAGCTTTGGCATGGAGAAAGACACTCAGATAGGGATCCTGGAAGTCTCAGAATTGTCTGATGTTCTCCCTAGTAACCCCAACTTTCCAGTTGTGACACAGCAGAAAACATCGCATCTGCATTTGTGTGCAGTCACATGACAGTCTGACTTTGTGTTAAGATTACCAAAGATAATTTCAAACAGGTTTGAGAGAATGGCACCTTGGAGCACAATGCTAGTAGCTTCATCTTGGGGGCCTCTACTTTTTTATCTGTAAAATGGAGGTAAGGAAACTTTCATTTTAATTTTTAATTTTCATTTTCTTTGACAACCAACGATGAAATAACTATCTGAGGTATTTAGAATGGTGTCTATTACACAATAGGTACTTAAAGGCTAATGTCACAATGGTTTTCCATTATTGGAGGAAGGTATGTTATCCATAGATATCAGACATCATGAGTAGTGTTGAACCTGGTTTTTCCCTTTTGTCTACACACACACACACACACACACACACACACACCTATGATATAGTTACCTTCATTACTTAAGTAATAGCAAGAAACATTAACTACTTCAAGAGTTGGATTCCTTTAATGCCAGTGCTAAAAAGTCTGAGACAGGAAGATGGTACATTTAGGGCTAGTTTGAACTGA
>JADRCH010000185.1:688904-715953 GCA_019843965.1 Rhynchomys soricoides
TGTGTGTGTGTGGTGTGCCATGTGGTATACGTAGATGTGTGTGTGTGGTGTGTATGTGTGTGTGATTGCTCATACACATTTTTGTTAATGTGCCTGTGTGTGGAGTCTCAGATGCTATTCCTTGGGTGCAGTCAATCTTGTTTTTGTTTTTGCTTAGTTTTTTGGGGGTTTTTTTTGGAACATCTGAATATATATATATATACTGATCTGGAGCTTGTTAGTTGGACTAGGTTGGCAATGAGCCTCAGGGTACTGGGATTCCAAGTGAGAACCACACTGACCATTCACACAGATGCTGGGGATGATGCTTAGGCCTTGGCATTTATACAGCCAGCACTTTATCTGTGAGCTCCTTCTCCAGCCCTAGCTCCTGGAGTCTCTTCTCGACCCAATATCAAGTCATCTAAACTGACTTGGCAGGAGCTGGGCACTGGTCTGTATGGATTAAGTTCAGAACTCAACGTCAGTAAATTTGGCCCTCACACACTAAGCCTGTACACCCAACAAGCAAGGACCAGTAAATGTCTAAGATGAACCATAGTTAAGCTAAATTTATTTTCTCTTTATCACCAGGGCCACAACCCATGATAGCCCAAATATGGTTCTGGATGCTTACTCATCACTAACAACACAGTTGGTCCTGGGAGGGAAGCAGCAGAGCACAGCGGTCTTGTTTCATCCTGAATTGGCTGCTCTGTGGGGTAGTGCCATTCCTAATGGGAAAGATTTGGACCCCTCTGGTTACCCCAGAGACCTGGTATTATCTGTGCTTCTGAGTCAATGCCATAAACATAGCTCTTTCGATTGCTACCCTGGGCAGGGGGACAATGCACAATCAAGTCTGACTGCTGGCTTTCAAATGGCACTTGAGCCCTTGAAGCCTTAGCCTCCAGGTATACCGAGGATAGCCATGTCCTGCTTTCTGGGATACATGGAACCTTTTGACTTGGGTCTGGGGAAATGACTCTGTGGGAAAGTGCTTGATGTACAAACATGGGTGCCTGATATGCACACTGGCCTGTAAGTCTAGCCCACCTACAGGGGCATGGGAAGAGACGACAAGAGAATTCCCAAAAGTTCCTGGGCCAGATTGCCTGGTGTGCATAGTGACAAAGTAGAACAGTTTTGTCCTGGTTAACTTTCATTGTCAGCCTAGACCCAACTGAGAGAAGAGCCTCAATGGAGGCATTGCCTAGATCAGATTGGCCAGTGGGCATTTCCCGGTTGGGATGCAGGGCATTGTCTAGGTTGCTAATTGATATAGAAGTTCCCAGCCCGCTGCAAACAGTACCATCCCCAAGCAGATGGTGCTGGGTTATATTAAAAAAAGCAACCTAAGCCTGAAGCTGTGAGTGAGGCAGTAAGCAGTGTCTTTTCATAGTTTCAGTGTCAAGGTCCTGCTTCCATTTTCCTCCACGGACTTCCTTCAGTAATGGACTGTGACCCGGAAGTGTAAACCAGATACACCTTTTCACCCACAAATTGCTTTGGGTCACAGTATTTAATCACAGCAAATGTCTTAAACAGAGCAGAAGGTGAAGACCAGCACCTTAGGTTGTCATCTGACCTAGATTTTTGTCCAAACTTCCACCCCACCAGGTGACTCTGCTTCATGTCTGTCTGTGCACATGTGCTGTGAACGCTCATGCATGTGTTTATGCATGCGCATATGTGAGGAGAGCAGAGGACTATCTCCACAGTGGTGAAAAGAAGGAAGAGGGGGAGGAGAGAGACCTAAGACCAGGTTCCCGATCCCCTTTAGCAGCTTGTGCCCCCAGTGGCCTAAGGACCCCCTGCTGGGCTCTGCCTTCCTTGGTGCATTCATGCATATAGAAGGCAGAGGTAGGTCCATGTCAAGTGTCTTTGTCTGTCACTCCCAATGTCATTTTTTGGAAACAGACTCTCACTGAACTAAAAGCTCCTCAATTCAGTTAGACTGGCCAGTGGGCCCTAGGGATTCTCCCTCCAGTCTCCACACCTCTCCAGCCCAGGGATCCTAGGTGCCTGCAACTGTACTTAGAGCTTTTTAAAGACAAGGATGATAGAGATCCGAATTCAGACACAGACACAGAGCTATTGGGTCAGCAGTGGCTGGGGGAATGGGAATTGATAATGGTTCCAAGTTCAAGTTGGCCTGGAATCAGCAGCCACCTGGCCTAGTAGGGCAGACAGATCCAGGGCTGTCGGTGTATTTTCTTCCTTGGCAGGCGTTACCCAGAAACGTCACGCTTTGTGTTCTGGCTTTATCTCCCCTCATCCTGTTATGCTTTGCAGGTTGAGTGCCCCATAAAGGTCCGTATGGAAGGATGTGTTTCCTAGGGGTGGGTGGGGCACTAAAGAAGGTGGGTCCTAGGAGCTAGGGCTAGGAAGACAGCTCAACTGGTGAAGTGTTTTCTGTACAAGAACGTATCTGTCGCTGGGCAGTGGTGGCGCACGCCTTTAATCCCAGCACTCGGGAGGCAGAGGCAGGTGGATTTCTGAATTCGAGGCCAGCCTGGTCTACAGAGTGAGTTCCAGGACAGCCAGGGCTACACAGAGAAACCCTGTCTTGAAAAACCAAAAAAAAAAAAAAAAAAAGGAACGTATCTGTCTTCTGTTTCTTTGCTCTCGAGCTTTCTTTTTAAAAACAAGTCTCAGCATCCTTTCTTTTCTGAAAGCAGGCTTTCTCCCCTCCCACTCCCCACACCTCTTAGATTCACTCACACACTCTGCTGAGCCACGGGCTTCCAGCCAGGCACTCAGGCGCTGTCCTTTACCCCAGGCAGAAGGTCAATATCCCCCCCTTTATCTTTTCTCAGCCAGTTTTAGAGAGGAGGAGATGGCTGAGCGATTTATTGCCGCATCGACGTGTAAATTTTGCCAGGGCGTTTAGAGCATAAAAGCAGAACACTTGGTTTGGGCTTAACGTCACCCTTCAATCTTGCTTCTTTCTCTTCTGCATACCTTAGCCATCCTGAAGACAGTGGGGGAGAGAGAAGCCCACAAAAGTAGCCGCACGCAGTTAGCCACACAGGACCGAGCACTTCACATTTAATGAGGAAGATGGGGCCCCCTCCTAAGTGTCCTCACTGCTACAAAAACAAACAAGCAAATAAGTGAAGACATAATTCCCTGCTCTATGAAACAGCTTCACTGAAGCCGTTGCCAGGGGCAACCTGATTTATCCGGATGTAAATTTAAGTGAGATTTGAGCTTGCTTGAGTGCAAAGGGAAAAGGCTTTTTAATCTCACTCTGGGGAGAACAGGACAAAAGATGTAACTGTGTGTGCTTCAGAGCCCGGTATCTCCATTTTACAGGAAGGCTAGTGGGGTTCCTCACCCACGGCCACTGTCAAAGCTGCATGGGGCGTTGAGGGAAAAGTCAAATCTTCCTGATACGGATCCAGTCCAACATAGACCTTCAGAACAGCTGACAGTTCAGAATCCTAGATCCCTGTAGAGTGACAGAAGGATAGAAATTACAGTCCAGGGACAGCAAGATGGCTCAGCCAGTGAAGGTGCTTGCTGCCAAGACTGGAGACCTGAGTTTCAGCCCTGGGTCCCGTGTGGTGAATAGATTTCAACAAATTGTCTGTCCTTTGACCTCCACATGTACAGCCTAACATGTATATGTGTGTGCACATACAGGCACACACACACACAGGCACACACACACACACACTGAATAAAATGTAAGGAAATATTCTTTAAAATTAAGAAGAAGCAGCAGTTACCGGCCCCTCCCTGACACTTTCCCTGCCAGATACAGTCACCCCTTCAAGATATTCTTTCTCCAGTCTGAGAACTCTAGACTATTTTAGCCCCAGGACACTGTCTCTTTCTATCTATTCTCTTCTCCTGGGACAGCTTTACCCCATGCCTCTGAGCACCCAAATCCTGCTTCTCTTCCGGATCTTGTTCAAACGCCACATGCCTGAGAAGCCATTTCTGGACACATTATTAAAAGGCACAACCTACATGCCTGGTTCCATGGGGACTCTGCAGTCCATTATTCCGCCACTCTGGATTTCCTGTCTACAATTGTCTCCTGCCTTTGTTCAGTCAATCATTTTGGAAACACATGTCGAGGCTTCCCCTGTGACCAGTATTGTTCTGGTTTCTGAGGGTAGAACAGGGATTTAAAACAAACGGAAGCCATTGTCCTCAGGAGCTGCCATAGGTGGTGGACCTATAAAGTAAATGCATTCCACGGACCATGCATGATGGGGTCTTAGGGGAAGGGGAGGAGAACACTGGGGTGGGGTGTTCATGGAAGGACACTGGGAAAGACCTTATGTGAGATTAGGTGAGGCAGGAGCTTGTGGGAACTGAGGGCTGATGGAGGGCAGGACAGCCAGTGGCTAGGGCAGGGTGAGCAGGTGGGGCAGGGCGTCTATGGCTAGATGGCCAGTAGGAAGCAGGAGTACATTAGAAGGTGTAGAGTGTTTCTCAGCACTGCAAATCCTGGCTCGATGCTGAGTGAAGTGACTTGAAGCAGTTAGAGCATGTGCATAGCGGAGCAAGTTGATGTGGCTGTGTTTTGAAAGGCTCATGCAGATGCCATGCTAAGAATTTACTACAGGAATCCAAGCAGGATGACCGTATTCTCAAATGAGGGTGTCCACAAGAAACAGCCTGACTGTGTACATGCACACACAACTGGGAAAACAAAAGGCATTTGTATTCCTATATTTCTGATCAGTTTCTGCTATCCTTACTTCATGTAACATCACGCATGTTCGTCCATGTTGACTGAGAGTAATGTCATCTTCTCGGTGTGTTTGCATTATCTCTCTGCATGAATGTGCCACCGTTTACTTAGCAAGTCATGAGTCAAACGCTTCGATGGTTTCACAGGATAGATTCAGTGTGACAAATAAGTTTTCCATGGAACTTTCTAGAATTTTCACCCCCGAGCCTTGGCTCCTTCCATTGAATTTTAAGTCTCAGAATTATCCACCAAGGTCTGCAAATAGTTGCAGACTCTCTTGGTACCTTACGTGACATTGTGATATTACATGGATTAAAGTTGTATAGAGTACATTCCTGCTAGCCATGGCCCCATTTCCCCAGCCAATCTGAAATATCCTGAGCAAGAGTGAGCATAGATTGGTGTTACTGGTTTATGTTATTTATTGCCATCTCCTTGTTTTTGCCTGGGGAGAGAGAGAGAGAGAGAGAGAGAGAGAGAGAGAGAGAGAGAGAGAGGGAATGTCTCTCTCTGTGTGTGTGTGGTGTATCTCCCCCAGAAATTGTCTGACACATGAAAACATGAACATGTACACACACACACACACACACACACACACACACAAACAATTATCCCAGAAAGGGAATCCATGTCAGACCAAAGTAACAATTTCACTAAGGTCCAGTTTGGGGGAAGCAGTGAGGTTGTGTTGGGATTCCTGACAGGCGTGGTGGGGGAGGGTTTATGGGATCCACCGGGATAAGACAGAAGCAGCCACAACACTGAAAAGCTCACCCAACGTGGGGGATAACTCACAAAGGGGCTGCCCTAAAGCTCTCTGAGTAGCTTGTGGCAGCTCAGCATGTTCAGGAGTTGGCCTCTTTCAGTGCCACTGCTCAGAGCCTCCTCCCCAGGCTGCTTCTATAAAGCTGGGAGGGGCCTTGACTGTTCACACATTTCAGCTTTCCCAGACATGTGACCTTTCCTTACTTACCATCTGTCTCATGAGCCTCCCCAACCTCCTAGAGTAAATGTTTCATTCCGTAGGAAACTGCCATATAACACAGATGTATACATGGTTTTGTGTGGGTGCACACGTGTATGGAGGATGGATTGTCAATGTCACGTGTCTTCCTCAGTTAATTTTGGAGACAAGGTCTCTTTACTGAGCCTGGACCCAGCAGGATTAGTTAGATTGGCTAAGCAATAAGCCTCAGGGATTTCCACCAGCCATTGGAAGCTATACACATGTGACCTTGTCTGGCTTTTAAGTGGGTGCTGGGGATTCGAACTCAGGTCCTCAAGCTTGCACACAGGCGCTTTTACCCACCAAGCCTTCTCCCAGCAGTTTGCCCATATTGTTATGTGGCCACCTAGATGCCTTTGACTTACAAATCTTTGAGAGCACCTAATGTATTAAAGGCATTTTATCATAGGCTGGAGAGATAGCTCAGCCATTAAAGGCAAGGCTCACAACCAAAACTACAAGACACATTATGTAAATGCTGCAGAGATAAGGGTTTGCCTGGGTGAGCTCTGTATTTTGTTTGTTTGTTTGTTTGTTTTGGGAAATTAAGAAATATTGCCCCATAAGAATATCTGGTGTTCTTGCGGAAGGTGTGGACATAAATAAAACCAGTATCTGTTCACTCCTTGCTCTGCTTAGCGGGGAGCCGTATTCCCAGTACCCGGTCTATGGTCCCCTTTCTTTTCAGTTATACAAATCAGTCTCCTGGATTTGATGTGATATCTCCTTGCATTCTTTGTCATTTCTCCTAATGTGTAAATCTTCCTGAACAACATAGATTTGGGCCAGCAAGATGACTCAGCAGGTAAAGCACCTGACAGCAAGAAGTGGGTCAGTAGATAAAAAGTGGGCACCCGTGCTCTAGGAAGTGTTAGTTAGTAATGGACCTAGACCATGTGACACTACCTGGGTTTTCTTCATCTTGTATGTATAGCTGTGATTATTCTTTAGATACAGATTCCTTTAGTGTGTGTGTGTGTGTGTGTGTGTGTGTGTAGGTGAAGACAAATATGTATGTGTGTGTACACATATGTATAGGTAAGTACAAATGCATATGTATGCACACACATGTGTGTACATATGAAGGCCAGAGGTCAGCATCCAGCATCTTCTTCAATGGCTCTCAATCTTATTTATTTGTTTGTTTATATTTAATGTGTATGAGTGTTTGCCTGCATGTCTGTATGTGCACCATATACATGCCCCATGCCTGCAAAGGCCAGGAAATGAATTTGATCCCCTGGAACTGGAGTTACAAAAGGTTATAAGCTGTGCTATGGGTGCTTGGAATCAAACCTGAGTCCTCTGCAAAAGCAACCAATGCCCTTAACCACTGAGCCATCTCTCCAAACCTTCATCTTGTTGAGACAGGATCTCTCATTGAGCATGGTCATGGAGTAAGCCAGGCTGGTGGGCCAGTGAACTCCAGGGATCCTCCTGTTGTATGTCTGCATTTGTGTGTGTGTGTGTGTGTGTGTGTGTGTGTGTGTGTGCGTGAGAGAGAGAGAGAGAGAGAGAGAGAGAGAGAGAGAGAGAGAGAGAGGGAACTGGAGGATTCAAGGATTCAAACTCATGTGCTCATGTTTGAATGGCAAGCACCTTACAGACTGGATGAGCTATCTCTTCAGTCCTGTGTGGAGATTTCTGCTGATTCTCATTTGAGTTCTCATTTGTGACAAGTTCATGAAAAGCAGATACTGTTTGCCTCTAACCTTGCAAAACAACTCCCTGTCTTCCTCCCTCCCTCCCTCCCTGCCTCCCTCCCTCTCTCCCTCCTTCCCCTTCCTCTCAACCCCTCTCCACAGCAAGCCTTGCATATATCAGCATGCCAACATCTGGCCCCCATGTGTGTGTGTGTGTGGAAGCCGTGTGTGCAACCCATCCATTTATTGTTAGCAGAAAAGTTCGCAGCCTGCTGACAAAATGCATGACCTAATTAGGTGTGAACTCCACCACCACCCTGCTTGCTTCGTGCCTCTGCAAACATAAACCACTTTTTCTCGATCGGTCTCTTTCTCAGGCTCTGAAAGCTTCACACATCAGTGAGTTTGGAAATCCAGGGATTTCACAGGCCAGTGGTGGTTACAGCTGTTCCTCACTACATTTCCATTGCTCACACACCCTCCCAAGTGCCACTCTGGACTTACGCTCTGGGGGTGTCATGGACCTGAGACTCTTCCATGTAAGTCCTAGGGCTTCAAACAATGCACTCCCTCTTTTGGAGGAGTGTTTCTCATTTACAGAGTGAGAAAGTTGGACAGCTTTCACCAAATACATATGTTTTAGCATCTGTGATGTACCAGGAGCCAAAATAATAATTCTCAGTATTATTCTATACATTATTTGGTGGTTTCTGTCTTTATCTTTATTATTTATAGCACTGGAGATGAAGCCCAGAGCTTTGCGTGTGCTGGGCTCCTGCCCTACCACAGAGAAGCATCCCGAGCCCCTCTAAAGGATAAGTAAAGCAATAAAAAAGCATGGTGCATGTGCTTCAGGGTGACCATGATTTATAGAGGAGTGATGGGAAAAGATCCTGTCCACTGGGCGGTGAGATTTATGCCCAATAGCGCCCAGAGGCCCTTACTCACTTTAGGAGACGTTGGGGGTTCTTCTCTTGGAGGCACAGTGGCTTGGAGGATGAAGGAGAAAGAGATAGGAAGAAGTAGGATGTTAACAAAGTAAGTGCCCAGACCGGGAGGCATATGGGGAAGATGCTCCATGCTTACTGCTTCTGGGTCTGCGGTGAAGCAAAACATCACGGTGAAAGGCAAGTGACATGTTGGAGCAAAGCTGCTCACCTCCAAGTGGCCAGGAAACAAAAAGAGTTGGGAGATATAGGGAGCAGGGGCCAGATAGCCCCTTCAGGGACGGGTCTCCAGTAACCTGTCTCCTCTAACTAGGCTCTTCCTTTAAGAGCTCTCTCCTCTCTCGGTAGTGATGCCATCTGAAGACCAACTGTCAACAGGTAGATGAGATGGCCAACCTTTAAGAGCCAAATGAATACCACCTTTGACATTATGGCCATGGTCATAGGAAGCATGTACCATACCCCACTTAGTCTGGTGAATCAAATTCCTCCCCTTTGGGTCAGAAGACAGGATAGCACTTATGGTTCCGGTCTTAGGTAGGGTTTCGATTGATGTGACAAAGAATACCATGACCAAAAGCAACTCGGGGAGAAAAAGTTTATTTCTGCAGCAGCACAGTCCATCACTGACAGAAGTCATGACTGGAACTCAGGTGGGAACCTGGAGGCAGGAGCTGATGCAGAGACCACGGAGGGGTGCTGCTTCCTGACTTGCTCCCCATGGCTTCTTCAGTTTGCTTTTTAAAATACAACTTAGGACCACTGTCCAGGGGTGATACTGTCCACACTGGACTGGGTCTCACAGACTTGTCTACAGGCTCTTCTTATGGAGGTATTTTTTTCCAAGTGAGATTCCTTCCTTCCAAATGGTTCCCACTTGGGTCAAGTTGACGACATACTATTTACCGTAGTTCCCTAACAGAGGAAGAAGAAATGGATGCTAAGGGAAGAAATGATATCCCCGTAGACAGAGACTTCTTGCTCTCAGTTGTCCCACAGTTGTCCTGGGCATAATTTAGCACCACTCAGACTTCCTGGAACTATCCACTACTGGTCTGACTTGCATGAATAGGTTAGTGCCAGAAAATATTTATTAGTTCTACAGTCTTGGCAACTATTAATATTTAATAACTTCTGTTATTCCTTTTTGTTGTTTCTCTGAAGATATATTTATTTTATGTGTATGAATGCCTGCATATGTATGTATGTATGTATGTCTCCCACATGCATGCAGTGCCTGTAAAAGCCTGAAGAGGGCACTAGATTCCCATGGAGTTCAGGTGGTTGTGAACAGCCTGTGTGGGTGCTGAGAACCAAACCTGGGTCCTCTGTAACAGCAGCAAATTCTCTGAATCATGAAGACATCTCTACAGCCTCTCTTTTTTGTTGTTAATTAGTAAACATTTGTGAATTTTAATAGCAGGTTTCTTTATATACAATATACAGTAGTACAAATAGAACATACCCAAGGTTTCTCTAAAACATTTTAAAACTAGAAGATATTTAGCCTCACAGATCTTATTCTAATCATTATGCTTTACTCAAAGGCTGTGGCCTAAGCACCTAAAGCTCTGTATTCTGTTTCCTGTTTCAAGTGTCTTTGTTTCAAAGCTTTGATGTGTGAACTCACTGATAAGCTGGGTCTCTCTAACACAAGTTTGTGAGATCTGGGATTTTCTTTTTCTTTTCTCAATCAATAACATGGAACAAAAAGAGAATGAGAAACATCAAGGCATTCAGAGGAACCTGGTACTTTATGGATAAAAGGCAGAGGAGAAACAGAGATCTGAGGAGGGGAGATGACAACTTATAGCCCTTAAACAGTGCCCTGCTCCCGAGGTCACCTAGAATTACCAGCAATTAAGATTGCTTGAGCCTGGAATTGAATGTGGTTGGTATCACCTGGGTTTTGTTTGGCTCAGAATTACCCTAAGCCCTTGGTCCCTGCAGAGTACTCATAACTCCACTCTCAACACAGGAAACATTGAGGACACCATCTAAGGAGCTGTCTGGAGGTGAATATTAACAATGTCACTGTGTCACTACAGGAAGCAGCTCTTTCCTGATGATCAGGTCTACAGAGACAAACATTCATTCAGTCTTAGATTCCAGCCTGGATGACCTTGACCTTGACCCTGATCCCATTGCATTTGCCCTTCTTGTTGAGTTCTTTCCTCTCTATCGTGTCATCGGATTCACTGCCCTTGGGGTTAAAGAGAAGGGAGGAAGTTGGAAGTTACTGTCTACTTTTTGTTGGAAGATTTGAGGAAGATGAGAGAAAATCTTCTTTCTGGAATTTCCCCTTGACTTCAAGTAGGTCAAATTGTGCTGTTGTTTAAATCCAGAGTATTCCTCAAAGGCTTGTGATTAAAGAGAATCTCAATAGAAGAACTGTATAGATCAGGTTGCCCTGTGTTCATGTCCAGGGAGGATTGCCTTTATTATTAGTTGATGTGGAAATACCCAGCCCACTGTGGGTGGCACCATTCCCTAGGCTGAGCCTTGAACAGAAAGCCAGCTGTCTGCTAAGCTACAGTGAACATGGGTGCATTAATTTCTCTTGGCTCTGAACCATGAAAATGTGGTATGGCTGTCCTAAGCCCCTACCAATATGACTCTTTTTCTATGATGAACTGTAATTTGGGATTGTGATTCGCATCTACTCTTTCTTCCCTATGTTGTTTTTTATCAGGATAGTTTATCACAGTAGCAGAAGTAAAACTAGAGCACCTAGGTGTCTGTGAGATTCTAAACATTTCTGACAGACATGCCTATGAAAAAAAGCTGCTATTTTATTGCTAGGATTCTAGACATTAGTGGCTTCAACACACAGCACAAGGGCTTGTCACAATAAAAGTTTCTTTTCCAATTTATTCCACAATCAAGTACCAGTCAGCAGAGGTGGCTGTTCTCGGGAGCCAGAGCTCTCGTTCCCCCGACCAGGCAGCTTGGTCGTCTTCTTCTAGGGCCTCAGAAATAGAAAGTATTGAGGGTGGCACAGGAGGTGTTGTGGGCTGGCCTGGATATCATAGACTCCCTTCTTCCAAATTGCCCTGCTTTGTTTTGAGGCAGGATCTCACAGCCCAGATGGGCCTGGAATGCATTATATATACCAGGCTGAACTTATGCTCACAGATATCTACCTGCTTCTGCCACCTGAATGCTGTGATTAAATGTGTGCACCATGCTGGGCTCCATGGGGCAGGTAGTCTAGCTGTAGACATAGAAGGATGACGGGTGAGGCCATTGTAGTGGTCATTCCTCAATGTCTCTGAGAGATGACCTCCAGGATCCCTGCAGACAACAAAATCCTGAAGTTTATTAATGTGAAAGGGTTTGGCATCTGGGTATAACCTATACTTATACTCTTAGGGAGCAGGATAAGTCATTTATAGACTAACCTTACAAATTTAGATAAATTAACTCATCTCTTGGTTACTTATAACACCTACCAAAGTCTAAATGCTATGTAAATCATCCTTCTGCTCTATGCCTGGGGAATAATGACCAGAAAGTCTGACAGTTCAATACAGAAGTGATGACATCACAAATACTTTTGGTCCACTGCCAGTTGAATCATAGATGCTATAGGCAGAGAAGCAGAGAGCCATCTGCCTCAAGGTTATTCCAAGGCCCTTGTCCCACTAAATAATCCACCTAAAAATCAGCTGATCTCTGTATACTAGCTTTTGGTCACTGTGAAAATATACCTGAGATCATTAACTGGTCACCATGACAATATACCTAAGAACATTAACTTACAAAGAAGAAGGAATTATCTTTGAATCATAGTTTAAAAGGGTCAGTCCATGGCCACCTGTTCCCATTACACTGGTACATTATGGTCAAGGCACAGAGTAGGAAGGCAGGATCACCAGGAAACCAGGGAGGAGAGTGGGTGGAACAGAAGAGCCAGAACAGAAGAGCCAGGACAGAGGTCTCTGTGTACACATGCATGTGCATATAGGACAGAGGTCTGTATCTGGTGTGTTCCTAGTTGCTTTTTACCTTGTGTTTTGAGACCCAATCTGTAACCAAACCTGGAGCTTCCTGACTGGACTAGACTAGCTGGCCAATAAGCCCCAGGGATCATCTGGTCCTTTCTACCTCCGTGGGGCTAAAATTACAAAAAAATTTTTTTTTTTTTTTTTAAGAGATAGGTTGTTAGTGATCAAACTCAGGCCCTAGAGTTTGCTTAACCGCATCGTTTGCCAACATTTTTGAAGCTCTTTGTTCTGGGCTAATGGCTGACAGCAGGCTAATGTAGAATTGTCCCCAAGCCTATGCACATTTTGAAGTAATGCTTGCAGGGGAAAAAAGAGGAAGGTCCAGAGTTGAGATCCTGGGACCCCAGACACCAGTCTCCTCTTCACATCTAGAGGCTCAACTGTTGGTACCTCCCTGTTCTTCTTTGCAGATACAATGGAAATTTCAGAGGGGCAGCTGGAGATTCCTACTGCTCATACCATAGGGTCGTCAAACATTTTAAAACAACTCTTGGAGGATTTCAGACAATGCATTCTGATCATATTCCCTCCACTGCTTCCCTTTGCTTTTCCAGATCCACTTCTACCCCATCGATGCCCCGTACCCCATGTCATGTCACCTTTTTGTGGGGGTTGTAAAATTTAATACCTCATCAAATCCAATATGTGTTATCCACACACTTCTGGAGGTGGGTCCACCCCATGGACCCACCTCCTTATAGAAACTGGCTCTCCTTCCCACGTATGCTGTCAGTTGGCCGTAGGTCCTCAAGTAGAAAGAAGTGGGGCACACGGTGCCTTCCTGTTTCACACTAGAATGTCCACTGGCTGGGGAGTGCTACACCCATCAATTCACAACAGCTGTGGCTGTCTGCACAAGACCTGCTCTGCTCTGCACCCTTTTCTATCCTTCTCCCATGGGGAGGAGAGAGAGAGAGAGAGAGAGAGAGAGAGAGAGAGAGAGAGAGAGAGGTGCCTTCACTCATTTCTCAGAACCATCATGGACGAGATATCCACATAGAGATACATGAGTACCCACAGCTGTTATCAGTCTCCAGACACAGGTCACGTGTTTCAAGAGTGACGTTTGTGGCCAATGGAGGCACTGTGTATCGGTGATGGAGGCATAAAAGGAGTCTGTTTCATTTGGAGAGCTTATAACATCTCTTAACTGGTGGCCCACTCAGGAACATCAACAACAAAAAGATTCCTCACCTAAACAAAGCAAACCAAAACACCACAACAATGAACCAAGCCTGCAACGTGACCTCCCATCTGATTTGCCTTTGTGTTTTTCTAAACCGTGGTTTTCTAATTAGGGAGAAAGAAGAAGTGGTCTTATTCCCACATGCACGGCAGCGTGTGACCGAATTTCAGTTACAGTTTCCTTTGGGCTGGATAAGGGTAATGAACAGATCTTTATCAAATAATTTGACAGACTTTGTTCCGGCCGGCAGCTCATGCTAATAAGATGCACTTGGAGTCTCGGCTGTGTTTGAAGTTTACCCCAATATCAGCAGAAAGGGAGAGAGGCTCCAGGGGGTCATCAGCCCTAATCTGTGTGACCCGCATCTCCCCAGCATTGCACAGGGACTGAAGCAGTATGAACCTGTCTTCTGTTGGCAATGCAAACCAAAGGCCTGTGATGCTCTCTCTATCCAATAGACTCTTTTGTATGAGATAAGAGCCACTGCCAGGTGGGATTAGGCTCAGAAACCAAATGATCAAAATGCGGCTCTTCACATTGCCTGTCAACTCCACTGTCATTTTTGATGGTTGCTCTTCAGGGTCAACTTGACTGGATTTAGAATTACCTAGGAGACATACCTCTGAGAATCTCCAAGGGTGTTTCAAGAGTGATTTAATGGAAGAGGGAAGACCCAATGTGAACGTGATTGGCACTGCCCCACAAGCTGGTATCCTGGAATGAAGAAGAAGGAGGAGGAGGAAGAAGGGGGAAGAGGAGGAGGAGGAGGAAGAGGAGGAGGAAGAAAAAGAGTTAAAGAAGGAGGAGGAGGAGGAGGAGGAGGAGGAGGAGGAGGAAGAAAGCATGCCGAGCACCATCTCTCTCTCTCTCTCTCTCTCTCTTTCTCTCTCTCTCTCTCTCTCTCTCTCTCTCTCTCTCTCTCTCTCTCTCTCGACTAATGGTGGATGTATGTGAACAGCCACATCACTCACCCACTACCATAGGTTCCCCGCCATGATGGACTGAGAGCCCTGCCTCCATATCCACCTGTAAATTGCTTACCATCAGGAATTTGATTGCAACAATGATAAAAGTAACTAATTCAGATTTCCTCCCTGAGTGGGGCTAAGCCACCCTTTTAAGGCTAAGCACCAGGTATAATGAGAAAGGACTTGCTTTGTGAAGTTTTGCATCCTCCTGTATATGTGTGTGCACGAGACCACACACATCTGTCCAGCAAGATGGAAGTCTCACTGCAGAGATGCACAGTGCAGTAATATATGGAACCCTGCCATCTTGTGGGGGCAGGGGATGACTGGTAATTTGCTCCCGATGGATGACCTAAGCATTTAACCATCTGTACCATGTTTACACGGCTGAAGTCCTCCAGAAAATGATGTGTGGTATCACTCTCACAGTAATCACTGGTAGAGTGCTTACAGTGTGATTGACACTAGGCTGATCCCTCTACAAATGTCGTGGCCTTTTGTGATGTGTGTGTGTGTGTGTGTGTGTGTGTATGCATACACATGGAGAGGTGAACATATACTGTATATGTGGATGTGTGTGCCCAGGTGTGCACTCAGGCTAGAGAAGGATGCCAAGTGACCTGCTCTATCGCCCCCTACAGTGTTCTCTTGAGCCAGGTTCTGTCACTGAGTCCTGAGCTAGCTGCCATTACAGACTCAGAGCACAGTATGCTGGCTGATATTATGAAGTCTGTTTTATGGTGGAGATGGTTGATGATGGAGGTACCAGAGAGTCTGTTCAGTTTAAGTAGGGAACAAAATAACAACTTGGCCCAAGGTCTGGCAGCCTTTAAAGAGTGTATCCCTATGTTATGGTCCCCTGTGAATAGTCACTAACGTCCCATCCTAGGCAAGAAAAGGGTGAATTGGCAGAGCCCAGAGAGGACACTTGGGTTCCCTTTGCTTGGCTAGGGCGGCCTCCCGGATCAAGCCTCCCGGATCCCTAAGGGTCTGTACCGCCTAGATCCCTCCTTACGCTCTATTCCCAGACTTCCTCTTCTCCTGGTACCTACGTCCCCTTATCTTCCTCAGTTTCCCCCTGTGCTACTGGCTCAAGAAGGATGAGTCCTGGGTCCATGTTGATGTCCCTAAGAGTTTTGTAACAAGCGTCATTACGACTCACCCCAGTGATTCTTAGATTCCCAAAGATGCAAGATGCGCTGGGTAGACTCAGGCACGTGAGCACTTAGACAACAATGCCAGGAAGCAGACCGCTGTTTAAATAACAAAGGCATGGTTTCATCTCGAATTTAGGAGGGAGAGAGGGAAGTAAAGGGGGGAGGGCAGAAAGGGAGGAAGGGGTGAAGGACCAAGAATGGAGTAAGAAGGCGGGGCTGAAGGAGGGAGAATCCCTCACTGCTCAGCTGCTCCCTGATGCCTATGCTCAGATCACACTAGAACACAGTGGAAGTGGAGGGTGTATCAGCTCCCTGTTCTCTCCATTGGGTCTTTTGAGGGATGAGCCCTTCTTGCTCTGTGCTCCAGGCTGTTCTGAGCCTCTGCTCCAGCATCTGTGATGAAGATAATAGCACACCCCCCAAAGAACTGCATGGCAAATTAAATGGGAGCGTATGTATAATAGTGACACAACACTTGATTCGCTCCTTGGGAAGGGTGCCACATCTTTTCTGTTCATGCCTGTAGTGACTTCATTTGCAGAGTCTCTGAGGACCCCAGCAATGCCTTCTATTTCTTTCCCAAGTCTGTCTCTCCTGCCCTGGCCCAAAGGCATCATTGCAGGGTTTGCTTCATTTCCACACTAGACGAAAATCTCTGCATTTCCCTGCTAACTGTCCGAGGTCGCCTTTCTTAATTACCCTCTCATCAGGATGCCTACCCTAACCTAGGAATGTAGCCCAGTGGTAGACCACTTGCTTAGTATGCACGAGGCCCTATAATCCCAGGATTGAAAGGAAGGAGAAAATTTAATTGATGTTTTAGTTTCATTTTTCTATAAATTACTCTTACAAAATGAAAGGGCAATAGTTTGTGTGTGTGTGTCTGTGTGTTCCCATGTGTGCAGATATGAACACATACGCACACACTCATGTCAGAGGTGGACAGATGGTATCCTGCTCCATCCCTTTCTCCATCCCTTACTCTCTTAGGATGGTTTCTCACTGGTCCAGGGCTAAGCTGGATGGTACCAAGCTCTAGTGAACCTCCTGTCTCCACTCACCTCTCCCCACACAGTGCAGAGGGTTACAGGTCTGTCTGCACAGCCAGGCCTGGCTTGGCTCGTTTACCTGGGTTCTGGGGATTCAAACTCCAGTTCCCTTGAATAGGCAATAAACACTCCTAGCCACTGAACGCACCACTGAACCCTATATGTTTTTTCTTTATAAAGGAAACATTGAAAAGAGAGGAAAGGTAAGAACCAGGAAAATATTAGACTAATTGACACACGTTGAGACATTTCAATGGGCGTCAGGGGCTGGAGAGAAGAGTAGTAAGTGGTAGATCAGGAACCTAGGATCCCATTCCACAAATGACTCACAGTCCAAGATTGTATCCTGAGAGACATTAGAAGGTTAAGGGCAGACCCAGCTATGGTTCTGGGAGAGGGACTCTTGCTATCGGGAATCTACACAAGGGAGGGCCAAGTGAATGGGTGAGCTGAGATGTCTTGTTTCCCAAATATTAAACTTCATTATTCAAGTGTTCGAGGGCATGGCAGTAGGTAGGCTGTCACCTGGCCGGGCTGGGTTAAAATCTTGGCTCGGCCACAAAGTGGCTGGGTAGCTTCTGCATCTTCTGTTCTTGATTCCCACCTGGAATTCAGGTGGCAAGGATTTCACAGGGATAGGCAGGCAAATAGAAACAAAGAAGGTTCATGTTGTCATCTTCCTGTTAAATGGGCACTGTGATGGTTTGTATATGCTTGACCCAGGGAGTGGCACTATTTGGAGGTGTGGCCTTGTTGGAGTAGGTGTGGCCTTGTTGGAGGAAGTGTGTCACTGTGGGCATGGGTTTAATAACCGTATCCAAGCTGCCTGGAAGTCAGTCTTCTCCTAGCAGCCTTCAGATGAAGATGTAGCACCAAGTCTGTCTAGATGCTGCCATGCTCTCACCTTGATGATAATGGACTGAACCTCTGAACCTGTAAGCCAGCCCCAGTTAAATGTTGTCCTTTACAAGACATGCCTTGGTCACGGTGTCTGTTCACAGCAGTAAAACCCCAAAGACAGGCACCAACTGTTTATTTTGCTCGTATTTGGATTTTAACAGCAAAAGTCAGAGCTTAGATTCACCTCTGATGAGAGGAGGGGGTGAGAGGCTGTAAGAGGGGATGCCTGTGAAGGTAGGGGGACTTGGAGATGCCTAGGCTAAGTTGCTATTCTATGAGATGAGCCATCATGAAGGACAGGCATGTCATAGCTCAGGCAGAACTGAAGCCACAACAGCAAACGGCTGTTTCTGCTTAGGATTGCTTCCCGTTATCTGTGGTCTTCTTTGTGCATGTTTTAGGATTGATTTTGGACAGTTCTGTGAAGAAGATCGTTGGACTTCAAGGGGAACCACAAGGAATCTACAGATAATCTTTGGAAGGGTAGCCATCTTCACTTTGTTCCTTCTGCCAGCCCAGGAGCACAGGAGTTCTTTCTTTACACAGTGTTAACATCGATTTCATTTTTAGGGTCATGAGATTCCTGTGCAGAGGTCCTTCGCCTTCCTGTGTGATGGAGAGAAAGAGCTTTGGGTAAGGGGAGTGAGGTGGGCAATAGAACACATGGATCATGGGGCTGGAGAGGTGGCTCGCCGTTAAGAACACTTGCAGAGGACCCAGGTTCAGTTCCCAGCATTCTCATGGTGGATCATAACCTTCTGTAACTCCAGTTCCAGGGTACATGATGCTCTCTTCTGACCTTTAAGAGCACCAGGCACACGCCTGGTGCACATATGTGTATGCAGGCACACACTCATACACAGAAAATGAGTTAATCTAAAATCACCCACAGGGACATGAAAGGAGGATGTGAGGTAGAGGGGCACAGTAAAGATGGAAACCAGGGAGGTGAGGGAGTGGAATGGAGGATCAACCAGAACTATGTATACATGAAAATCACACAGGAAACCTGTTATTTTGTACGCTAGTTAAAAATAAACATACAAAGAAGCCAACAGGGTCGGCTCAGTTTGCACTGTGAGGCAGCTAGCAAGGCTGCAGCATCCTCAGCTGCCCTGGCTCCACCCTCAACATCTGACTCCTCACTGGGCTCTGTGTTTATGCAGCTCTCTCAGGGCGCTCTCTTCCAGATACACACAGCTGTGAGGTGCTGAGGCCAAGGACCTGGTGTTCTGTGGGAGTACATTGTGCCCTCATCCTCCCCACTGGGACCAATGAATCTTAACACAGGCCCTCACTGTGCCTCGTTGGGACAGAAGCCACAGCACGTAGACAAAGGGTACATGACACCCCCAGGTGCCCTTCTCAAATTGTCAGGCACCCTGTTGGGTGCTTTCCATTTTCAATCTCAGGAACACCCCAGTTCCTTCTCTGGGGTGTCTGGCAAGGTCTCCCACATCACGTTGAGCTGGCTGTGATTCAGGAACTTTCTAGAAGCAGCACATTGATTGTGTGAGTCTGGGGAATATCTGTTCATCCAGAGCAGATGGGAAAACCTGGCCAAGCTGCAGACACTGCCTTTATTATTATGTCCTCTCTCTAGTTGAGAAAACGTAGTGGTGGGGAGAAGCCAGTGAGATAGCTCAATGGGTACCAGTTTCTGCTATGAAGACTTGCTTCTATTCTGAGACATGCAAGGTGGACACTTGGACATTTGGACACTCACATATACACAGTATAAATAAATAAATGTGTAATTCAAAATTTTTGTTTTTCTTTCTTTTTTTGTTTCATAGAGATCCAGAAAGCACCGTGGTTGTGAGTCTAGAAGCACAGCAGTTCTTAGGTCTGGGTAGGACTTTAAAGAACTTTGTTTTCAGGTCTCAGTGACATTGTCAGCTCATGGGTGACCCTGGATGACCTAGAACCTTTTGAGTTGCCTGGGGAATTAAGAGCTGTTGGTCTGTGTCCTCCTAGATTCATGAGTGAGCTCTTGTCATAGACTGTGAGATTTCACAGAGACACACTCAGGCCGAGGTGGGGAGGAGGGTGCCTTCCTTTTGTAGGTGGTTGGTAGGTGCCAACTCTTTCCTGCCTTCTTGTGTTTCCTGGGTTAGCTGTTCTTCTGTCTCTGCTTCCTGTGCTGTTGAAGTCAGTGGTCCTTCTGCCTGACAAAACTATTGATGCTTCATTTCACAGGCTTGCCCTGGGGCCTTGAGATGCGTGGGTGCTCGTTTAGATACATGAGGCAGGGCTTGACAACACACACTAAGATCTGCTCATCACTGATCAGAGCATGGAGGAGGCTTGTCCACTTTCATTGACCTAAGCAGAGCTGTGTCTGCAAGACCTGAGATCTGAGGACCTGAAAGAGTGGACAGACTACAGTCTAACGCTGTAGACAGCCTTATTCACTTTCGGTGTACTTTTACACACCAGTGAAACAAAGAAAGCAATGGTCCAAGGAAGATTATTTGAGGTCAGAAAAACATGTAAATAAACATCACTAAGCACGTGCTAAATATTAGAAGAGCAGTCCTTTCCGGAACATTCTCAGGACTGACCAATTTAAGCGTAATTGTCTAGATGTGCTGTAGAATGTATCTGGGCAAGCATGAAATCAAGGCAGGAGACCATATCCTGATTCAGGGCACACTGACTTTATTGGGTTCTGTAGCTATGATCCAACAAGAATAAACATGTCTTATAAATTGAATGTAAATGTTTATCGCAGGAGACATGAAATCACATCCAAGAACAACCCAGGGAACAAAATGCACTTGAGGTAAAAGGCCCTCACAGTTCCCCAAAGCATTGTTCACCATGGGTCACTCTTTTGACAGTGTTCAGACAAGGTTGGCAGTCAGCAAAGTGGGGTGTGGGGAAATAAAATTTGCAGACAATCTAATGAGTGTGAGTTTCCTGAGGGCATGGATAGCTACACAGGAGGGAAGTGGATCTGGGCATTTGAGCAGAACTTGGCAGAGGCGAGGTAACCACCCAGAGGGTACACAATGCCAATAGAACAGCAAGTGCAAAGGTCCTGAGGCAGGCACATGTAGGAATCAGGTACCTAGCATGGCTGGAGCAAAGTGAGCTAGAGAGGGCTGCAGAGAACCAGGACCAAGCGCCTAGCTGAGAGGAGATGCCAAGATCCATGCAGAAACTTGGGTGCTCAATGCCAGGGAGTTGAGGACACAGACAGCTGCCAACCGCCAGACTTCTCTGCCAGGCACATATCCATGGTCAGCTTCTGCCACTCATTGCAGACAAGAGACGAATACAGAAGCTACCTTCACCCACATCTCACAGTGACAAGATGGGGGCTCTAGCCACGGTCACAAACTGCACAGTGAGTAAGTAGTTCAAATTGGGACTGGGCAGACAGTCTCTGGCTGGCATGAATAGCATGATTAGACACACTAGGGTCTCTCATGTGTGACACATGAGAATAAGTGGGTGACATCATATAGGCAGTCCCTGGATATAAAAGCATCTCTTGGGAGCGTAGTGCATAAGCATTTTCTAAACACTGTGGAGCCATTTAGGGACTCAGTTGTAAAAGCTCATTGAGAAGATCGGATAGGAGTTGAGCTTCCTGTGTTCAAATCCTGGATCTGCCACTTTGGCTGCATCCCATTTTGTGCAGCATTGGTAATTTCCAAGTTTAGGGATTCCCACGTATTAATATCATGGTAGCCAGCCCGCTGTGGCCCCCAGTCCCTCTTAAGTTCAGCACAAGAGCCATGTCATGGTCCTCCACTATTAGTCTATAGAACTCAGTATTGGAAGATGGGTTGCCCGCCTTGGCCACTGTCCAATGTCATTTAATCCTGGGAGGACCCCCGTGATAAAACCACTTTCAATCTCTGTTCAAAAACCTTGTTAAGCCTCCTGTTCAAATTTATTGTTCGAAACTGTTCATACTAAGAAATACAAGCCTTCCTGAGAGTCGTTTCTCAAGCTATCTCTTGTAAGACGGTCCAGGCATGCTGTAAATCGTTCCTCCGTTGGTACAAGGAGTCATAATGGCATCTTCAGGGGCAGCCGGTTTGTAGCTAGAGCTGAGAATGACTGTGGGAAAGAGCCTTTCATTTCTCTTTAAAGTCAGGGTGGAAGTTTACTGCCTCTTGAACAACCCCTGTGTAACACTCAGATGCATAAAATTTCAGCTGTGTGATGGTGAGTTTCCTTCTAAGACTGTGGCAGGTGTTGGCACACGTGCGCATGAATGTGTGTGTGTGTGTGTGTGTGTGTGTGTGTGTGTGTATGCATGTGTGTTTTCAACTATGACAACTCACTCAAACATCTTAATGACCATTTATAACTTTGTTTCTCTGTGTGCATATGATGTATATGCATGCAGATACACATGTCTACGGAGGCCAGAAGACATCAGATAGCCTGCTCTCTCACTCTCTGCCTTATTCTCTTGAGACAAGGCCTGTTATGGAACCTGGAGCCAGACTGGTGGTCACCACGGTTCGGTTAATCTGCAGTCTCTGCTTACGACAGTATTGGGGGTGATAGATGCACACAGCCATACCAACATTTCATGTGGGTGCTAGGGGTCTGAACTTAGGTACTAATGCTTGCTTCACAAACACTCGCCCACTGAGTCATCTTTCCAGCCTTTAGTTTTGATTTTTTTTCTTCTCCAAATTAGAAATGAATATTCAATAATCATCCCTAAGCATTCACCAAGACCCTTTAAAGATGTTTAGGATCTGGGTTTCCTCAAGTCACATCCCAACATCCCTGATAACATGGCTTTATCGGGTGTAGGTGGCACAGAGAAGATGAAGCCACGTAATTCTATAAACGATAGCTAATTATCAAAATCAGGTCCTGTAACAACTCAAAGGATCTGAGTTTAAATGAAGTAAACAAGCCGAGTAGTTTGCTCCTCATTTTCTTACGGCAAACTGAAACGTCGAAAGGGCATGCTCTCAGCTGTCAGCTCCTAATCTAATTAGATGGGATAATTGGGGAGGCGGAGCCTGCTGACGGTTGACAAACATATTAGACTCATTCTCTTTGTGCCGATGCAACTCTGGCAACAGGAGTATCTCTCGTCACCATGGCAGCCAGGAAGACTTCTGAACCCAGAGCTGACTCTGGCTGGAGTCTGAGGATGGCCTCTGGGTTGTAGCTAAGGGGGAACTGGGAAAGCAGAGGTCAGCAAGGGAGGCTAAAGCTAACAGAAAGGAGAACTTGTCACATGACTTGACTTGCCACCATGGAAGAGCTGATGGACTCCCTGGGTAGCAAGGGACCCCGACTGTGACTATAAGGACACGCAGCTGACATAAAACATTGCATTTTAGAGACCTTCAGCTAAGAGCAGTTTTCAAACTGAACAGCCTTCCTAACCTGAAAATCCCATATCCCCAAAGTTACAAACCTTTTAAGCACGGCCATACCACCGTAAGGGGAACTTGGATTTATTCACAAGGTAAGGGAAAAATTCACATAAGATTTAGCTGCATTTGTACAGTGCACCTGGTTTACCGCCACACCGATCCTAACCTTTTGGTCTCTAGTATTTTAGATGATAATAGCATTTCTCTTCATTTTTCTCCTTGATTCCCAGTCTCTGTGCATGTGTCTCTCTTTCTCTTCTTGCTTTCTCTCCTCTTTCATTCCCTACCTCTCCCTGTTCTCTCTCCACCTCCCACATGCTCACACCCCAACCCCAGACCTGTACCTGCTACAAAGGTGCTCTATCACTGAGCCGGCCCTGACTCCTATGCAACCATCTTCTGAGTTCATCAGCAAAGCTGATTCACCATGCAGACTCATTGAGTTGTATGTTGGCCATTTTGAGTGACAACCCACCAGTCATCGGCTATCAACCCTAGAGCATACTTTAAAAACTGTTTAGTTGTCACTGCCACCATCCCAAATGATCACAGATTCAGTGGCCTAAAGTGACACATGCTTATTATCTTATTGTTCTATAGGTCAGAAATTGGGGCATTGTGCAGTTCATCCGGACTCTGCAGAATCCCAAACAAGGCTCAAACCAAAGCGACCCTAGGGCCATGTTCCTTCCAGACACAAGTCACTCCATGCTTATTCATGATGGTCTGCAAACTTGAATGCTTGCAATTGTAAGCAAGTCACCATTTCCTTGGTGACTGTCCTCCGGGGTCAGTCTGTGCTTCTGGGCATAACCTGATTGGTCATGCCTCCAGACACCCTCACCCTGCAGTAAAGGCTCCAAGGACCTTCATCTCATGTCCTTGATTGCTTCAGCTTCTTCTTTTGTCACATGTCTCTGCCTCCAGCCAAAGAAAGTTCTTTACAGATTGGAAACATGCACATGACCTTGAGTCATCTCCCCATATTAAGATTAGTAAACTTGGTGATGTGGGCAGAGCCCCTTGGGCCATTTACTATGGGGGTTTATTTTGGCTCACAGTTCTGGGGTACAGTCTATCATGGTGGGGAAGGTGTTACAAAAGAGGCATGATATAGTTGGGGATGTCGCATCTATGGGGAAGAAGCAGAGAGAGATAAAATGCTAGTGATCAACTTTCTTGCCTCTCTTTATTTGGCCCATAGGGTGGACTCACTCACATTCCTGCTTCACTTAACCAAATCTAGAAATCCTCTCACAGAAATGCCCAGAGGTTTGTTTCCATGATTATTCTAAATACCAGAACGTTAGAGTCACGATTAACCATCAAAGACATCTCAGTGGCAAGAAGTTGCTGGCTGAGTGATCAGCAGGGGACAGTGCTGGCATGACAGTATTTTATCTTCATGGAGCTTAAATGTTCTCCCCAGGCCTGACTCACATTGATCATTTCAATTTAGCTAATGCTTTCTTTCCCAAAGAAAGCATAGAGTTGAATTTTGCCCCAAGCAGCATCCCAGCTACCACTCATGGTTTTAAATTAGCTGGTTCAAAAGAACACAGTCACTCAAAGTGAAAAAAGAGTCCAGTGTGGTATAGTGGCCAAAGAGACCTCTGTGGCCACGTATAACCCCCCAGTCCCATGGATTTGCTGATGCTCCGGCATTGATTTAAGTAGTCACTGGTGATGGCTTAGCTGTGAGGAAAAGACACCAGGGTCGTTCTGTTACCTGTGCATCACTACACCTTCTATAGGTGTGGTCAGGACCCACAGACTGAAAGTGTCAGGAAGCTCAAGGCATAGCAAAATACACAGCAGTGATAAATGTGGGAAGCCTGATGCTCCTCCACAGCTACCTCAAAGTCCCCTCAAGTCTCCAGAGCGTCACCTGGTATTGTGTGCTTCCTTTGAGTAGTGCTTGACCCTAGCAGGTTAAACAGACAAGCACTTCATCCAAGTCTCTGTCAGAGAATCAGAAACGTGATCCGCAATGTAGCAGCTGAATGTCTTTTCTCCAGTTAAACCCAATGCTATTCTCCACCTCCCTGCAGCATCCTTGTGTTTCAGGAACAGATGCCAAGAGAGAGATTAAGTCATCCATCAAAGATGACATGGTGACCCAAACAGGACCAGAATTCAGGACTCCTGTTTGCAGACAATGGGGGACTCTCTCTAGTTAGAGTCACAGCAGGTGGCAATTACCTTTTTCCTTAATTTTCATCCCGTGTCTTCATGAAGGAAGCTACAAGCCTGACAAGGACTCTCCAAAGAGAACAAATGCAAAGTGTTCCAGATTGATATTCATCCAGTTTGGCCTCTGCCTGCAGTGTTGCTTCTTTTAAAATGGAAGGTAGCGTGTTTGAATGATGCTCTGGCTGATGTGAGCAGCTTCGCTTTTTTGGTGTTTCATGACGGGTGGTTGGATGGATGGGTGGTGGGTGCTTTGATGGATAGGCAGGAGCATGGAAGAACAGACAGATGGATGAACAGATGGATAGGTGGATGGATGGATATACGGATGAGTAGATGGATAGATGGGATGTTTGGACAGACAGACAGACAGGTATGCCCAGAAGGATGGATAGTTGTATGTTGGATGGATGGACCAGTGGTGGGTGGACAGATGAATAGCAGATAGAATATTCATGGAAGGTTAGGAAGATGAGTAAATGGATGAGTCAGTGGATGGCTGGGATATTGATGGAAAGGAGGATTGATTCATGGAAAAATGGACAGATGGACCGAAGGATGAACACATGGGTAGATATAAATGAGAGGATGGGTGGATAAATGAATGTTTGGTAGATGAACAGCTACATGGACGGACACACTGACAGATACATGGCAAAATGAACAGTTGAATGTATGAATGGACAGATAGATGGGTGGATGGACAGATGGACAAATAGATATAATGAAGAGTTAGGGTGTGCTGTACCTTTACCCACACCTAGCTGAGAGATTGAACTGAACTGTGCAGCCAAGATGCAATCACCTTAAGACCCCCTGGCACTGCTGTTGTATCGCAAAGACACAGGTTTTCTTTATGATGTCACACTCTTTCTTTATGATGAAATAGGACCAGACATTACATACAGTTTCATCTGTACCCATGATTTAAGAAGCACAAAAGTTGTATCATGACAAGGTATTATGCACATATAGACTTAATTGACCCAGGCAGATAGACCATTTCAGTACTCCTTGAATGACTTCCCATGGGATCAGAATCCCAAGAGTATCACAGTTAGGCATTAATCAGATTATTGCCAGGGGGGATAGGTAATGATTTTTATTCTGCTCCTCTTTCTCTACAGCTACACATGGGTTTCTATAAAAACCCTTAGAGGATAAATAAAGTCCAGCACTATTGTGTTCATAAGCAGTGAGATTCTGGGCAAGGGTGGGGTGCTCAGTGGAATGCCATGAGGTTTAAAGAACTTTTGACTGGAGACCATAGGGACATCTTCGCTGGTGCTGTTTGATGGCTGTTCATGAGTCTTTTGAAAAAGTAGTGCAGCTATTGTATCCACTCATTGCAACAGCTTCACTTGTCAAATGAGGAAATCGAGCCCAAGTTCACAGGGAAATGAGCAACAGACTGAAGTGCACATGCTCGATGAAGCCTTCTGGATAGGTCACATTCTTATTTCTTGGTGATGTCTCAACCATGTGTGCACCTCTCTGAAAGAACCCTGAATGGTTGATTGACATCTGCCACTCATTCCTGAGCCATGCTTTGTATCTGTGAACAAACGGCATGCGTTTTGTGTATTACCATCGCTGGAATAAATTCTGAAGGAATGAATGGAGGTCATAATAGTCACATGATAAAGAGCTTCTCCACCACTGCTGTCATAGGGAGAAATGTTTCTCCATCGCTATGGCATGGCCTAAATGAAATTATACCTATAGCACTTGAGTGTTTGGGGAGGTGACTCAGTTGTTCAAGTACCTGCATGTTATGCATGTGAAACATATGAGTTGCATGTTCAGATTGGGCTCTATTCCTGTGATATATGGAAGAACCCAGGACGGAGATTCTGGGACACTTCTGATCTTAATCATTTTGAAATGTATGTTCGTTCTCTCTCTCTCTCTCTCTCTCTCTCTCTCTCTCTCTCTCTCTCTCT
>JADRCH010000185.1:715963-753054 GCA_019843965.1 Rhynchomys soricoides
TCTCTCTCTCTCTCTCTCTCTCTCTCTCTCTCTCTCTCTCTCTCTCTCTCTCTCTGTGTGTAAGTTTTCACAATGCCTACTGACCCCGTATAAAGTGCTAAGTGTGGATTTCATGATATTCTTGCTTTACCCAAGGTATAAATGGAAAATGTGCATACGGGGGCCATCTAGTCCCTGGAGTATATGGATAGAAGTTAACAGGGTAGAAGAAACACTTCAACTTCTCTATAATCCAGGTCTGAGATGAATAGCAAAGCTAGCACTACAATAATAGCTTCCTGGGTCCATAAGAGAAGAAATTCAGTGGCCAGTGTGGGGAGGAAGGAGTTAACCAAAAAAGAGAAGTTAACAGACTTACTCACATCTGTTTTGAGGGGTGACACATTACCTGTGGGTGATTATTTCACGCTCCTATCACCTTTCAACTTGAAGTATAATAGGCTGATGATATATATGTGTATCTAAGACCATGTAACCAGAATTTGACCTACTAGGTTAATAAACACTAGCAGTTACTGTAACTCACAAATTACAGGTCCCAATTTTCACAGCCCGGTTGCAGGCATTAATTAAAACCAGTGTTACAAATCACAGCACTTCGGAATGCCTGCAATGTTTAAATTATCAATGGTGTTGCCACTTTAATTTAAAAAGGCAACTTCTATCATTTTTCAAAGAGCATCATAAAACCAGAATAAGCCTATCACTCAGGCTCACAGTCATTAGGATGCTGGGAGCAAATGAAAAATTTTTAATGTTTTTCAATATGTTTAAGCACAAATGATTGGGCTGGAGACTGGAGCTGCCTCTGCCTGCTATAGCAATACGATGCTTAAGATAAGGTTATTGTCAGTAAGTCTTTGCTTTGGCTTGGTTGGTTGTCTCCGAATCTCTCTGCATCTGTCTTTCTGGTCCTGAACGGAGTTAACATTGCCGCATGGTGTAGAAACTGGTTGCAATTTCAATGCCCTCTAATGGGACACATCACGTAGATATGACTATGGAATTAAACTTTCATGAAATGGAGTGGTGAAAAAGGAAAAGATGTGGAAGAGAATCCCTGAGTGTGGACTTGGAGTGATAAGAAGATTCGGAGGACTGCCTTTGTGAACAGCTGGCTTGGAGCAATCTAGCCAGATGGCTGTGGTGTCACAGGCCTGTGATGCCAGCACATGGGCAATGAAGGAGAAGCATTGTGAGTTCAAGGCCAACTTGGGTTGTACAGTGAGATCCAGTTTCAAAAATCAGGAGGAGGAACCATATCTGATAAAGAATGTATCTTAGCAGGACTTGAGAAATGGCTCTATTGGTAAAGTATTTGCCAGGCAAACACAGGGACTTGAGTTTCATTCTTAGCGTCACATCAAAGTCCAACACAGAAACATGAACCTGTGATCCAGCACTGAGGAGGAACATATGGGTGGATTCCTGGAACTCCTTTACCAGTCAGTTGTGTGCTGACTCAACAAGCTCCAGGTAGAGCAAGAGACCCTGTCTCAAACTCTAAGGTAGAGGGGATGGAGAGATGGCTCGGTGGTAAAAAGTACTTGATGTGTTTGGTTCCCAGAAGCCACATGATTGTTTACAACCATCTATAACTCCAGTTTCAAGGGATCTGATCCCTTCTTCTTATTTCTGTGATTATTAGGTACACATGTGATACAGGAACATACATCCAGGCAAAACATTCATACCATAAAATAAGTTAAAATCTTTTTGAAAGATGGAGAAGGACTGAGGAATACACCTAATGTGAACTTCTGGCCTCCCTAGGCACCCACACGTGCATGTATAGACACACACACTGTGGGAACAAATGGCACGGGGTAGAGAGACATCCACCGTGTCCACCCCGGGCGCTATGATTCTGGGAGGGATGGGACATGTGGGAAGTTTGGCCACGAGTCTTCCCACGGTCTGCTGGGTGGGTAGGGGCTATGTGAAGCCACAAGAACACTACCTATGAGTGGGGGAAGGGGCCGTTCCTGAGGAATGCCACAGCCAACTCTGGAGTACCCAGGCTCTGAGCATCACAGACGCTGCAGGATGCCGAGGGAGAGCTGGGAACAAATGGGGCTGCAGAGCACAGCTGGAGCGTGGGACCCTGTTGACGGCTTGGGCGCCAGTTAGCTGCTTTGACTTAAGTGAATGGCAGCCATCAGGAGCGCTGAGATGCCTTCAGCGAGAGATTAGGCACTCGGCTCCTTAATCAAAGCCAGATCACTTGCTTCCCACAGCGGATCAAGATGAATAGAGACAGTCCATAGTTCTAAGGTGGTATTGTCATTGTGGAGAGCGGCGTGGGTGAGACCGTATCCGAGACCTCCGGGAGGGGCACGGTAGAAATATTAACTAGGAAGGGGCGTGGCTAAGCCTCTAGGTTCCTCATTAACATGGGAATGGTTTGGGGCTGTGTGGCCATGCCTCTACCTGAGGAGAGGTTTGGGGAGCATGACCCTTTTTTACGTGACCAAATGTCACAGACTTATGGAGAGATATAGGCGCATGTTTAGAAGCTGTACTCTAAGAGCTTTGGCAGACACCTGCTGTCCCTTATAGGCTGCCCTCCACTTGGGACAACCCTTTGGGCCTGTGGGGTTTAAACCTTAGCTCTACCAGAAAACAGACTTTCTGTCACGGCCTGACAACACACCACATACACACATCTTCAACTCTTTCAAATGACTTGTTAGCTAGTGAAAGCAGAATGTAGACTGTGGGTGGGGGATGCAGATGTGCAAACCATAGACAAACCAATGAATGAACAGAGAGAAGGTTAGAATGGGAGAAAGAATAAAAACAACCACTTGAAGTTGGAGGACAATAAGTCAGGCAAAGAGAGAGGGATGAGGGGACATGTGACAAAATTGTAGAGAGAAGCATTGTAAGAAGTTATGTGTGGTTATGGTGGAGAACGGAAGGAAATTGTCTTCAGTGTAGGCAACAGGGCAGATGTTGGTGAGAAATGTGACAGGATCTTAAAAACGGCTGTCCCTTTTAGCAGAGGCTGGCCTGGGGTATCCCATGCTGTTGGCAGTGTGGGGGAAGGTAGGTTACTATGGAGAAGACACTGGCTCTGAAACCTTTCTGTTGTCCCAGCAAGTGCTTGCCAGCAGTGGGAGCAGCCTGGACCAAGCGCTTGCTTCCATGTAATAACGTTGGCCGGAAGTCTGGCTACCCAGCCCTGCAGAGACAGCCATGGGCAGCCTCACTCCAGCACCACTGGAGGAAGCTAGAGGAAGAGATGTCTCCAGGTGAATGAGGCTGAGACATGACAGAGATGGCTGTTAGAAAGTAAAGCTTCAGAGCCTGGACAAGGTGTCCCACAGAGCTGGGTCCCAACCTCAGCTCTGGAATCATCAACCCCGTAAGCCAAATCCTCCTCATCTCTGGGCCTCAGATCTTTCTAGTAGGTGCCATAGATGTGAATTTGGCAGAAGCCCCAATCTAAGAGTCTTGTGAGGACCAACCATAGACTGAAGTCAGTGCCCCTGCCCCTGGCCTGTAGTCAGGTCTCAATGAGAGAGATCCCTTTCCTCTCTGACTAGGGAATTCTCTCCTATCATAGAGAAACCATTTCTGACACTTGACATGGCCATAGTTAGCAGCTGGATAAAGAGATTCAATGTGGGAATTCAAAATGCGTTCATTGTGTGCTTTCAGTGTGCCTCTCAAGCTCCTGATTCTGCACACAGCTTTTTATTTTTCTTCTCTTTCAATGTCTCTATTTTTCCCCTGAGTAACAGAAGACACAAATCTATTTCCATCATCCCTTCAATGCTGTCTTGATATCTCTCTCTCTCTCTCTCTCTCTCTCTCTCTCTCTCTCTCTCTGTTTCCCCCTCCTCTCTTCAGTTGATCAGTGTCTGCTTGAATAGTTCTACAGTTAGCCAAGAAAATGGGGTTCAGCCTATAAGGACCAAAACCTCTGTCACAGTGCAGTGAGGGAGGATCAGCCATTGGTTGAGTTTGCCAGGGCTGAGAGAACAAAGTACCACAAATAGGAGCATACAGCATAGAAGTCCATTTTCTCCCAGTCTGGAGACTAGAGTCCAGTGGGAGTCCAGACTCCTTGGGTCTGCACACAGCATCCTTCTGTGTGTGTCTGCATCCTGATAACCTCCTCTGAGGAGGACACCAGTCAGGAGTTAGTCTCCTCTAGTGACCTTGCTTTACTGTGACTGCTGTTTTAAGGCACCCCATGGTAAGCCACTGTCCTCTGACTTGCAGCCACCTGTATCTGTGTCTATTTGAGAGGGTGAGTCTGAGGGCTGTGACATTCCCTCAGAGAAGGATGAGGTGGTGGTGAGGGTCACTGGACTCTCACCTGAGATACCAGCCACTGTTCTGTCCTAACTGCAGGTGGCCCTGGGACTTAGGGGAGGTTCTGGAGTACATAGTAGGTAGGGCTAGGAGAAGGACACACAATCTACATGGCCACGGGGAAGCCATCATCCTTAATTGTGTGAACAGGGCAGAGGATGGCAGGTGAGAGGCAACAGAGTCACATGACAAATCCCAGGCAGACTCCATATAACAGTCATTAGGGTGCAGATCTGAGTTTATTGCATAGTGCATAAGCTTATATATGGTGTTTGAGCCAATCTCATTTTGGTATGTGTTGGGATCGACATGCTGGGTTCTAAGATCAGAATGGTGCCACCAACATGGTGTTAGTTGTACTAAGATCCTGGGACACCTGTACATACCCTTTCTACACATATGCACAATAAATAATGATGCTCATAATATTTGCATCTTGGTTCTAATAAGAAAAGACTTGCATTTTCATTCACAGACTTAATTATCTATAATTCAGGAAATCCTTTTTTAAAAACAAATGAAATATTGGGTCACAAAATTCTTTGATAATCCAAAGGACATAATTTTTTTTTAATGGATAAGAGTTCACAATTGCATCAGCATGCTGTGGTTACCGTTAGCCTTCAACAAAGAATGGCCTTGTAAAAATCACACATAAGAGGCTCAGAATTCCAGAGCTGGAGTCAGAACAGAGCTCTGTGGGACACCGGGGCCAGCAGCTGTGACATTACTTACTAACACCCTCCCTTTCTTCCTCTAGTGATGGCACAGCCTCGTGGCACAGCCTCGTGGCACTGCCTCATGGCACTGGCAGCTGCTCCTTTCTCCACTTTCCTCCTCACACAGTTGGAAGGGAGCTGGCCCATGACTGTCTATGCAGGGCCAGGCAGTTGTTGTGAGAACTAAAACACCATGACCAAAAGCAACTTAGGGAAGGGAGAGTTTAATTTGACTTGTGGTTCTAGCAAGAGAGTCTATAATAATGGGGAAGGCCGAGCAGCAGGTGGCCAGAGCATCTTCAACCACAAATATGAAGCAGATAGAGCCAACTGAAGGGGAGAGAGGCTATGAACTCTCAGAACTGCCTCCAGTGACAAACTTCCTCCAGCAAGCTTGTAGCACCCACAACCTCCCCCAAACAGCACTGATGGGGGACCAAGAGTTCAAACACCTGAGCCGATCAGGGATATTTCCCAGTCAACTCAGCACAATACCTCTTACCATAGCAGCTGATCAGAAAGGAGCATGTACCTCAAACTGGTCTTTGTATTTACCACCAACTCTTGAGGGCACGCTAAAGAGGTTCAAAGCCAGTAAAATATGTTAGGAAGTTTTACAGAATAACAAAAATATTCTCCAATAGTTCTCATCCCAACAAGTGGCCACCAAGAGCTTCCCTAAAATCCAAGAGTCCCCAGCCCTCTTCCTTTCCTTAAGGCATTACCCTGGTTCATCCATTCCTTTTTCCATCCCCTCTTCATCATTCTGACAGCCAAGATTATCTCTCTGAAAACAGGTTCTTTATCAAACTCTGAAAGCTTCAGAAGTGTTTGTATTATTCTCTCTGGCCTCGGAGAAAAGAACCTGCCAAGAATCTGCACTTAGGTGGCAGAAACAGATTTTTTTTAAAACGCAAATGATAATGAACTCATTCTGTAGTCATGTCAGAAGCCATCTCCTGCTGCCACCGAATGAAGGTGTCCCTTCTGGGAGGGCTGGAGGACTGTCGGTCTATCCATGGCTCCCTTCTTTACACACCTGAGCTAGCACACACAAAGGTTGCATCACCCAGTGTGATTCACAGGACTTTGTTGCCTGCTTTTGAACATGGAGAAAGGACGGGTATTTTGAGCTACAAACATTGCCTCGGGATGAATATTTTTGTAAATGCAAAACATAATAGAATAGACATTTGCACATCTCTGCTTATTACAACCCTTTTTAAGAAGGGCTGCTTTGTTGTACGTGATGGGGGAAGTGGCTTCCCTGTCAGCATCACCTCCATGCTTAATGTTCTGTGTTTCTAGGTTACTGGCTTTTCTTGCTGAGAGCATTTCACCACACACCACCCTCAGTTTTGTCTCTGCCCCACCTTAAATGGACATGTTCTTAAACCTACTTTAGTTTCCCGTTCCAAGATTTACAAAGTCAAGTGGACCAATAATCACAAATTCTGCTGTCTTCTAGGGTCTGGCAAAACAGTTGCTCCAATTTTGACTTTATTTATGTGTAAATGTCCCCTAGAAAGCTATGTAGTCCCCATTGTACAAATTGTCTATTAGAGTCCATTGGCTTGAGGTTTGAGAACTTGATTTGATTTTAAGATTTAGTTTATTTTTACTTATGTATAGATACGTGTGTCTGTGCATGTATGTGTGTGTGCAGGTGCCCATGGAGACCAGAAGAGAGTGTTGGATTCCCTGTAGCTGGAGTTACAGGCATTTCAAGCTCACTAATATGGGTGCTGAGAACCAAACTTGAGTTGTATACAGGAACCTCAAGCACTCTTTTAACACCATCTCTCCAACTTAGACTTTTGATGTGCGTCTCACGATGTAATCAATGACTGAAATGTGAGTCTGAAGCCTGCAGTTGTCTGAACACGGTTCAAGTGTGTCTCCTCAAGCCTCCTGCATTGGAAACTTGGTCCTAAGTGTGACAGGTATGAGGTCTTGAAGAGGTGGAATCAATTCGTTGGGGACCTAATTCATTCTGGGAAAGTGTTAACCTGATTCATGAAGGACCATAGTGTCTCCAGGGCTTTCCAGCTTCTTTCTTTCACAATTTTGTCCTCACTGGTATGATTTCATCTGGGAGAAGGTCCTCATCTAATGTGAGGCAGTACTAGCCTCATGTCTTTGAACTTCTAGCCCTATGTGTTTTTCTTCGTGGTGTACCAGCCTCGGGTACATTGTCAGAAAACTGACAATACAATGACTAAGAGTAGACTTAACCTCTTAGCCTGGGTTTGAATTTTTAATTCCATCATATATTAGCCATGAAGTCTTGAGTTAGTTGCTTCTCTCTTTATTCCTTGGCTTTTCTTATCTTCAAGTGAATGTGTATAAACTACAGAAATGTCAGGAGAGAGTCCTAGGTGGAGTCTAGATAGAGCTCAGCAGGTGGTCCACTTATTATCTTCATTTGTTTTTCTTTCTTTGTAGAGTCTGGCTTCGATGTTTGAAGGCCAGGAGATGATTCAGTAAAGAGATTGGAGGGAATAGAAGGGGTGCATGAGACCCTTTTCAGTTCTGCTTTGTTAAATTTTAGATATGTATTTACAGAGATGACTACCATGCAAACGTACATCTTAAGTTCTAAATTTTAAAGGTTTTTTTTTGGGGGGTAGGGTGATGTGTGTGTGTGTATGTGTGTGTGAGTGTGGGTGCCTATGTGCATGTGTGCACGTGCCAGAAGTTGATGTTAAGTAACTTCTTCAGTTCCCCTCTACTTCATGTAATGAAGCAGGGTCTCCCAATGAACCTGGAGTTTGCCCATTCAGCTAGTCCAGCTAGCCATCTTGCCCCTGGCATCCCTTGTCTTTGCTTCCTTTGAACTGGGATTATAGGAAGATCGCAACTCTCATGGCTTTTACACGGGTGCTATGGGTCTAGCCTCAGGTCCTCATGTTTGCATGGCATTGCTTTATCACTGAGGTTTCTCCTCAGCCCCTCTGGCACTGGTATCTTGAAGCCTCTTTGCATTCTTTTCTAGTCACCCCTCTCCCTCAATTGGGGAGCCCAATCCAGTATTCCGTTCATATGCATCACTTCAATGTGTGATGTTGTGGTAGTGATCCTCAGGGTACAATCCATGGAAGGTGTGTGTCATCACCACCTAGATATTTGTTAGAAGCACAGATTCTCAGCCTCCACTCTCACATGTACCTAGTCAGAAACTCAGGTTTTTTACCAAGGAATTGGATTATATAAACCCTTCCAGGTGATATTTATGTGTTTGTGTGTGTGTGTGTGTGTGTGTGTCCAAGCAGCACATTATTTAGTTATACCTGATTTTAACATTTATGTCAATAAAATTATACTTTTGTGGCGTTTTGCTACTTATTGATTTTCATATTATATTTGAGACTCATTCATATTCATATGTATACATCTAAGGCCATTCCTTCGCAGTTCTTTAGAATTCATTGTTCAATGTATCATAGTTTATTTATACCTCACAGAGCTTCTGTGGGCAATGCTGCCAGAGTATCATGATTACTTACTTCATGCATGCATGTGGGAACACACTGGCATTGGAAAACAATGATGTTTGTAAATGGGGTGAGCAGGCTTCATGGGGCCAGCATTGGGTACTTTTCATTGCTGTAGCCAGATGCAACTGGGGGCTGGAAGAGTTCATTTTCTTGAATCAAGGTCTCAGAGGCTGCAGTTCATCAGAGCAGGAAAGGCATGGCAACCAAGGTAGCCTTACCTATGGTAGCTCCTCCGTTCATGGCAGCATCTCCATCAATGGCTACAGTTCCATCTATGGCAGCCTCCCTTCATCCATGGCTACAGCTCCATCCATGGCAGCACCTCCATTCATGGTGGAGTCTCCATCAATGGCTACAGTTTTATCCATGGCAGCCTTCCCCCACCCATGGCTACAGCTCCATCCATAGCAGTGACCTTGTAAGCTTCTCACATCTTGATAGATCAGGAAACAAAGAGCTTGGGTCAGAGGCAGGGCCAGATGATGACTTTTGAAAGTCTGCCAATGGTGACCCATTTTTGCCAACCAAGCTTCTGGCTCCAAAAGTTCCAGTTTCCCAAAACATCACTACCACCTGGAGACCAAATTAAAACATAAGCCAGCAGGGACATTTTATATCCAAACTAGACCAGGGCTGAGGTGGATTCTTGGGCTTGGTTCTCTAAACTCTTAGTCAACTATTATTTTATATAAAGAGATTATAACTTTTTAAAGTAATAATTCCAATCTTGGCCTGAAGGTGGGCATTTGAGCTAGCTTTGTCAACTTGACATAGACTAGAGTCATCTCAGATTTTATATGGGTATCTGGACCCATAGTCTTCACTTCATCTTTTCGGTGTCTACTTTTCTCTGTTTATAAGAATAGCTGTTGTCTAAGGTTAGGGTCCCTCCTTCATGAGCCTTACTTTAACCATCTATAAATAATCTCATAAGAATGGGCACTGGGGCTTCTGAAACTTCTGGAAGGATAGAATCCAGCTCAATCCAAGACATCCATCAGTCACTTTCTATTGCTGAACCAACTTCGCACACCTCCTTTGTTTGTGTTTATGTACATTGTTGAGCTGAATCTACTACCATTTCATTTAGATTTGATTCAGGACTTCTGTACATCTATCCATCAATGTGATTTACCTGTGAGTTTTCTTATTGCTGTTTCCTTGTCTTCCTTGGTTATGGACACTGTAGTGGATTTATAAAGCAGGCTTTAGGAAGTAATTCCTCTTTTTCTGTTTTCCATATTAAAGTTTTTATTATGAAAATTTCAAACAAACAAAAATATAAAAATAATATAAAATATCCTATAAGTCCAGTACATAGCTTCAAGAATGGACAATATGGTGAATTTTATTTTATCTCTTTATAAAGAGAATTTTGAATTATTGCAGTAAGTCCTAAACAACATACCATTTCACACATAAATATATCAATGTGTGTTTCTGAGAGATAATGTTTCTTTTTAAAACAAAACATATCCACAATGCCACGTGGGACACTGATATTTTTCTCAAGCACATACCAAGTTAGAAGAAGTCATGTAAAGGATTTCCATTTGACAATTTCTCAGCTTTATTTTTGCCTTACGGTCAATTTCATTTCATCTTAACTTATATTTATTGTCCCCTCTAAATTATTTTGGATTAACTCCCAGGCATTATATAACTCTAACTTTAACAATTTTAATACGGAGGCTGGAGAGGGCCCACTACTCCTGCTGAAGACCTGAGTTCAGGTCCCAGAACCCATATTAGGTGACTCATAAGTACCTGTAACTGCAGACCCAGAGGATCTGAGCCATTTTCTGGCCTTTCCAGACAGCCCCACACATGTGTATGTATTCAGCCACCTACCAGTTTGGGAAAGGCTGGGACATTCCTAAACTAAAGTTATTTCCAAGGAAAACATGGCTCTCAAGGGTCTCCACCAGGTAGCAAGCTGGGGGGAGGAGGGAAGTTACCAGAACATCGTATCTCTAGGGGATATAAATAGGCATGAAGGCAGTATTTAGATTTAAGTCAAAACACCCCCCTGGTAGCTTGCTCTTCAGATAGTAAAGAGCCTTGAGACCTTGTGGAACCTTTAAGAGGTGATATCTAGACAGTGGAAGCAGGTAATATGACAGACATCACAGTACCTCTCTACCCACAGAGTTACAGCCATAGCCAGCTCTCCCAACCTTCACTAGTCTCAACAAAGCCTAGGCACTGTGTGAAGATGAGAGTCAGAGGGCCTTGGCATCTGTTAGGCAGATACTTCTTATTTCGGTACTGTTAGGGTCCAGATTGTACTAGAAAGTCCACAGGTGTTCACGTAGCCCCTAGGTCCAATGACAGTGGCTGTAAGCAGAAAAAAGTCACTGTGTGTGTGTGTGTGTGTGTGTGTGTGTCCACAATAATGATACCTGTGTCTGAGCTTTATTTGAGAGTTGGATGAAATGTAATTCAAGTTACTCAATAAATATCTACAGACTCTTTGCTATAATATGGAGTGGTGTCCTGGGCATCCTACACAGGAAAGGAGTAGGTAATGTGGGCTCCAGAGAGAGAAATAAGCTTTAACCCAGCAGTAATGAAATGCGTGACAAGGGACACAGAACAGTGGCATGTGCTAGGCATCAAATGTCCACTGACACTGGAAAAGCTCCTGAGTCTAGAAGGTGAGTCGATGTTAGAGTAGAATCGTAACCCTCAGGTTCAGATGTCTTAAGTCCCAAGGGCATATAATAAGACTGTTGGAAACAGGAACATGACAGCTATCATTTTTCATATAAGGGTGTGGTAGAGTCTGGTGGTCTCCAACTAATGTGGCTGATGGCTTTATATAAAAAAGAAATTTGGATACAGAGAGACAGCCATCCCAAAACAATGGCATTAATCTGGAAGGAACATCACACATGACTGGCCAACCACCAGAGACCACCACCATGAGTGGGGAGGTATGAGCATGTTCAACTCTTACAGCCTGTCTTAGTCAGGGTTTCTATTCCTGCACAAACATCATGGCCAAGAAGCAAGATGGGGAGGAAAGGGTTTACCCTTTCAGCTTACACTTCCACACTGCTGTTCATCACCAGAGGAAGTCAGGACTGGAACTCAAGCAGGTCAGGAAGCAGGAGCTGATGCATAGGCCATGGAGGGATGTTCTTTCCTGGCTTGCTTCTCCTGGCTTGCTCAGCTGGTTTTCTTATAGAGCCCAAGACTATCAGCCTAGGGATGGCACCACCCACAAGGGGCCCTCCCCCCTTGATCACTAATTGAGAAAATGCCTTACCCCTGGATCTCATGGAGGCATTTTCTCAACTGAAACTCCATTCTCTGTGATAACTTCAGCTTGTGTCAAGTTGACACAAAACCAGCCAGTACATAGCCCTTCACAGCAAGGACCCCCCTGTCCCATTGCTATTGGAAATCTAACCTCTAAGTGAGGTAATATACTTATCTGGTTGAAGCCACCCCATCTTGTGGCACTTTCTACCATGACTCTTGAAGCCCATGCTGGTAGTGGTATGACAACCCATGTGTGCCAGGATCGTGTTTAATTAACATCATGGAACTATCTCCCAAGCTTCAGCATGACCCTGGGAGGCAGGCACTGCAGTTCTCCCCATTTTGCAGAAGATGATAGAGACTCAATCAACCTGCATAAGTTCAGAGGCTGCATGTAGGCATGATGTGGAAAAGACTCTGTCAGACCTAAGCTCTGAGACTGTTGAGTCTTACTTGAAACCCATATTTTTCAAAGGCACAAAAAGCCAATGCATGCCACTGTGTATTTCTGGAATGATCTCTGTCTCAAGGTCCTCGATGAGTCTAATATAAGTCCAGAAACACTCCATTGGGGCAGCCTTAGGAGACTGTTTGCCTCTAAGTCAGTATATCTCCCAACTCAGCCTCTTCTGAGCCTCAAGGATGAAGGCAGCAGTGATACATGCATGCTGTTTTTAATCAGCAGCAGATCCAAGGGTTGTTTAGCCACATGTGTGAGCCAGCTTCCAGGTGTACCACAGTATTCCTACTGGAAAGGGACTTCAGTGCTTCTGAGAACTGAGATCCATCTCAGGTCTGCCTCAGTATGATACGATTCAGGGACAAGGGTCCTGTCTAACAGCAGGCACCAGGGACAAATGAAAAGGTCTGGAAAGGTGACACCAGGCATGAAGGGTGGTGGTTAGGGACTGAGATTATTTTGAGTCCTGTTGAGGCACACAGAAGTGAAAGACAGTGTGCCAGCTCCCAGTGAGCTACACTCACTCCCCTAAATCTTACCTTCTAAGTTTCTGAAAATAATTCATGTAATACATTTGACCCAGGAGCTGGAATATTCTAGAACACAGAAAGATACTCCTTTTCTTTCTCTGGCACCACCTTTATGCCAGTGGTGCCTAAGTACATTCCGGGAGTTCTATGTTATCTCCACTCAAGTAGTGTTTACTAAATGCTGCCATAGCCAAATACAGAGCTTGGCACAGGAAATCCAGAAATGAATGACAGAGACCTGGTCCCACTGTCAAGGTGCCCATGGGAGTCCTAGAGTTTACCACAGACAGTCACTGTGGCAGTGAGCATACCTAAGGTAGTTTTTTAAGCTTGCCTGTGCTATAAGGCTCTTTGAGAGAGTCTGGGCATACCATGAAGAGCTAACGGCCCTAGTTCAAAGACCCCAATCCTCAACCCTACACACACACACCTTGAGTAACACCTCCAAATAATGCCTCAGGTAGTTTCTGCACTATCTCTTATATGTAGTAAAATTTCAAACAATATCTTAGCAGACATATATGTATATATCTACACACACATATACATAATAATCATACATACACACATATACATGCAGACATGCATGCATACATACATACACACACATACATACATACATACATACATACATACATACATATGCAGGGTTTTGAGGGTTATATAGCCAAGGCTGGCCCTGAACTCTATGTAGCCAAGTATAGACCTGAACTTCTTATCCTCCTGTCTCTGTCCTCTCAGTGCTGGGATAAGAAGCAGAGGTCGCTAGTTTATGTGTTGCAAGGGATTGAATCCAGGGCTTTGTACACTCTAGACAAGCATTTTTGCCAACTGAGCTACAACCCAGCCCAGGAAAACTATGTTTGATTCCTTAAAACACAGTTTTAATGCATTCCCCCTTGATCTGTCCCAGGCACTGTTTTCTATGCCAATAATTATCTGTGTGACTCCATTACTACATGGGACAGGTACAGGTGACCTCTTGGTCTGCAAAATGTGGTCAGCCATGTTTGTGTGGAAACCACCAGAAAAGAGCTTCGAATTGAGAAAGAAAATAACCCATTGTTATAATTCCAACTCAAGATGAATGGCTTTGGGTAAGGGTTCCACTGTATTACTGACTTGAATGAGTTGTGTTTCCCTTGAGCACCTGCAACCCCCGTGTGTTTACCCATCACCTTTGCATGACTTATTGTACCTTTGCTGCTCTGGGAGCTCAAATTGAATAGATGATCTAATTTCTCTCAATACTCTCTCCAGGCAGCCATGTTAGCCTCTAAGTTTCAGACACTCTTCCTACCTGGAGACCTTATTACCAAGAAACAGGAGCCCTGCTTAGTGTACCTACAGCCCACGGGACCCATCTCAGCACTGAAGTCAGGCCAGCTAGCAGTAAACCATCTATTCCAGAACCTTCCCTGGTGTCCCAGGAGCCCAAGTTTCCTTCGTAGTTGGTAAGGTGACCTTGACAACCACAGCCACCTAGAGACACTGGGTACCCTTTGGAAAGATTTAGCCAGGAATATAATGCTTGGTCTTGTCAGAATGGGATACCCTGGGGGCTAAGGGCCAGAGAATCATCTTGCTAGAAGCTGTAGGCTGCTTCTGTGATTTCCCCTTGGAACTCCCACCTGCCCTTGTTCAGATGGAGGTCAAACAAATGAGTTTATCTGTTCTCCAGGTAGCTAAGGGAATGAAGGGGTTCCCAAGGCAAAGCGGGACTTGGAGCATGACGCACACACAATTAGCAGTATCAGTATCGCGCAGAACCTGGCCCTTCTGAGCAAAGTCAGCCTGTGTTTTCCTTTCACAGAATATTAATTGGGCTGCAGCCTTTTCAGACCAAACAATTCCCTGAGGTCTGAAGCTACCATTCTGGATCTGCAGACAATATTGAGGCATTCTGTCAAATCCCCAGATTTAAAATTCTTTCTTGAGGTAAAATTCCTTCTTGTCAAAGCAGAATCAAGTGAATGCCAAGAAGGTAAGGCCCTGTGTTCCTGAGTTATTCCTTGATTGTTGTTGTTTTTTTGTTTGTTTGTTTGTTTGAAACAAGGTCTCATATAGCCCAGGCTAGCCTTACAGTCACTATGGAGCTGGAGGTGACCTTGAATTTCTAATTCTCCTGAGCTACATCTCTTAAGGTTATTCTTATAGAGGACGTTGAGGGCTGGCCAGATGGCTCAGTAGATAAGGTGTTTGCCACATAAGCCCAGTGATCTGGTTTGTGTTTGAATTCATGGCAAAGGAGAGCAATGACCCCAAAAATTGTCCTCTGAAATCTACACACATTCTATGATATGTACACCCCTGCGGTCACACACACACCAACAACAATAAATAAAATAAAGTAACACCCCAGAGAGACCCTGTCTCAAAAAAATGAGGTGGATGTTACCCGAGGAAATGACAATTAAGGCTGATCCCCTTGACACACACATATGCACACATGTGCACAGTGCACATGCAGCTGCATACATATGAAAATAAACCACACACACACACACACACACACACACACCACACTACACACATACCACACTACACACATAAACACATACCACACTAAACACACACACACACACACACACACACACACGAAGAGGGTCTCCTGCACTCGGACTGCTGTGGCCACACTAAGAAGAGCTCATGCAGATGCAGCCTGCAGAGAAACAGCTGCATTTCTGGATTGAAGGGCCATAGGAAACAGCTGGGCCTGGGCTGAGATGGGGCATCAGGGTGACTAGAATAGTAACAGGAGCCTGGGCTGAAGCCCAGAGTGGGAACGGCTGCATCTCTCTACCTGGGGATGTTGGGTGTGAGTACAGTTTGTTAGCTAGAGAAGCCTTCTGCCACCATGTCCCCAGGGTAGTGAGAACAGCCAGCATGTGCCCTTAACCTCAGGGTCTGCTCTGTCTAGCTGCTCTGTCACTGTAGAGCTACCTTGGGGAGAGGTTTCGGGGCCCAGGTGGATAAACAGGGTTGCTGGGGGGATCCCTTATGAATGCCTTGGGAAAAGCTATCCAACTGCATCTTCTGTTTGGGGACTCTCCAGGCCTTGTCTATGGCAATCATGCAAGCTGGGAAGAAGACCAGAGATGGGAAGGGTGGGTAGAGTCTTCCATCAGGGTATCACAGGCATCTGGTGTGAAGGACTTATGTTCAAGATTGAAGGCAGGAGCTACACTGATGGGGGCCTCCGCCTGGACATCTAACTCCCCCCAATCTGCCTGCCATCTAGCCCCACCTCACCTCCTCTGAGGAGCCTTGGGTCTGTGGGTGGGGGTGATGGAAGGCAGCTGCCTCTTGCTCCTTCTTCCCAGCATCAGCTCATGATAGATGAGCTGAGCTGCCACTTCCCCAGCACACCTGGTTCCTTCAGCCCTGTGTGTGTGAAGGTGCTGAGTGGGACTGGGGAGCTGTGGCTGTATGTTCCTGCTGGTCTCTCTGCCTCCCCTCCATCCTCCTGTCTTCTGTGCTCAAGTTGGAAGCCTGCAGTAACCCCATCCATTTGTTCAATGTATTACTGTCTTCCCATCTCTTTGCAAGGTGTACACACAGCCAGAAACACAGGCCCTCCCAGCTCCTGCTCCCATCACACGGACACATAAGGATACACGGAGAGAAACAGATGCTCATCTCTTCAAGCCCAGATCATTTCTAACGGTCCTGTCCTGAGTTCTAAATGGGAGACCACACACCCCAGCCTAGTTCCCAGTCCACGCTCAGAAAACACAAGTCCCACTGTTGATGATGCCTGTGTGTGACTATTCATATTCCGTGCATTTAAGTAGAAATTACACAGGTATTCTGTAGTAACGTAGGGTGGAGTTTGTGTACTTCATTCTCAGAAGATGGGGCTTATTGTCCTCCCTCGCTCTCCCTCTCTTGATCCTTCTCACTCTCTCTATCCTGTGTATGTTGGCGAGCCATGCATGTTTCAGGCTTATCCAGAAACAAAGCCACAAGAGCTGAGCCACACCTCATTCAATTAGCAATGCATTCTGCTTCGAAAAAAGAGAACACCTGGCCACCAGAGCTCACACAGGCCCTCCTTTTCTCTCCCTAGCAGCAAGTGAAGCATAGGGGTTCAACCTGAGCTCTGTGAGGTATCCATATCAGGTCAGCATCCTTTGGGGCTCTCTGGAGCTTCTCTGACAGTTGCTTTGGTAAAGGGATACGTGTTGTACTCTGGCTGCAGACGCCATTATTACACCAAGCCAGGGCTGTGTCGAACATTATGGGGAGATTTGGGTCCATCTATTCTTATCAGAAAAGCAAAACCAATGCCTATGGTGTTACAGTGGTACACAGTGCCACTTGGCCACTCCCTGGCATCCAGTGAGACTGAACAGTCACTCTTTATTTCCTAGCCTCTGCAACAGAGGTGGACAAGGAAGAAGAGGGATGTGAAAGCCAAGGACAGTGTCACTGGGCTTAGCCCAGCTACACGCCCTAAGGTCCATTCAATTACTCCATTGGCAGTTCTGTAGACGGAGATAACTTGCACCTTACGAGACACACTGGCCAATGTACCAGCCCCCAACATTAGTCTCAGTCTCCCCTACCCTCTCACTCTTCCCTTCTCATTAGAAAGCAAAGAATAAGAGAAATAGCTTTGACTTTGACCGATGTTACATTAAAGTATAAGTCTTTATTATTAGTCATAAATTATTGGAGATACCTCGATGGCTGCTGACATCATTTTGGGAGGATTGCTAGACGTGTGTCAGATTGAAATGGCAGAAGCAGGTATAAAATTGGCTCAATCCTCTCCACCTTACAGAGGCCATTTTAAAAGATAGGCTTTGTAAATTGCCCCCAAATCAGTCCCATTGTCATGGCACCTGTGTCACTCATGGGCTCAGCCCTGCATTCCTCTTTGTCTCTCTCAATGAGACTCAAGATGACATCTATAAGAAGACATATCAATCTCTGCCTATAATGAAAGCTATCCACTGGACATGGCTGTATTTGACCTTCACTGCCCCTGAGGTGTGACATATGCCAAAGCAGGTAGCATGCACTAAATGTGAAAACTGGTTCATATTTCTATGGTACCAGTTTGTTCTACATTGCAAGATGTTTAGTGGACAGTCATGGGGGCCGAGCCCCAGCCAAGGGGATGAAACAAATGAAAGGCAGTGCCTTATTTTCACACTTGGTCCCTTCCCATCTCAGGCTCAACTGGCTGTCCCCTCCCCTAAGGGTCCTTCTGTATTAGCCATTTTTCTCATGGCTAGGACAAAATACCTCATATAAGCAGCTTGAAGAAGAAATGCTATTTTGTTTAGTGGGTTGGTTGGTTGGTTGGTTGGTTGGTTGGTTGGCTTGCTGGCTGGCTGGTTTTGGGACCACATTTTGAGGGATGCAGACTGTCATGATGGGGAAGGTGTGACATCAGGAGCATGAGACAGCTGATAACACTGCATCCACGGTCAGGAAGTGGGAGAGATGGATGTTGGTACTCAGCTCACTTTCTCCTTTTTCATTCAGAACACAACTCCAACGCATGGGATGGCTCTGCGTCATTCAGAGTGTCTCTTTTCACTTCAGTCAACCCAATCTGGAATCTCTCTTACAGACACACCAGAGGTTTCTAGATTCTAGAGTCTACCGAGTTGACAATTAGCATTAACCATCACACCTGTCAGGTTTGCTGTCTTTGGCTCTGATAAAACATCCTGAACCTAAACAACTTAGGGAAGGAGGGGGTTTATTTGGCTTACATGTCCAGAAAACAATCCATCACTGAGGGAATTCAGAGCAGGAAATCAAGCAGGAGCAGAGGCAGGAAGCATGAAGGAAAAGTGCCTACTGGCCTTTTCTCTTTGGCTTTCTTGCAGCCCAAGACCACCTGCCTAGGGATGACACTGTCCACAGTGGGATGGCCTTCCCCTATCAGTTAGCAATCAAGAAAATGCCACACAGACATACCCACAGGCCAGTCTGAGGGAAGCAATTCTTGAGTTGAGCTTCCCTCTTCTCAGGTGACTCCACATTTGTGTCAAGTTGGCGGATGAAGCTAGCTAGGACACCTGACCTAGTTTGGTCTCTGTTACTGTAGTAAAAACACTGTAACCAAAAAGCAACTTAGGAAGGAAAGAGTTAGTTTCATCATATAGCTTAGAGTACATTATAAAGTCAGAGCAAAAACTCGGGGCAGGAACATGGAGGCAGGAATTGATGCAGAGACCACAGAGGAGCACCACTTACTGGCTTTCTCCCATGGCTTGCTTAGCCTGCTTTCTTAAAGCACCCAGGACCACCTACTAAGGGATGGCACCACCCTTCAATATCAATCATTAATCAAGAATAGGACCCCACAGATTTGCCTGCAAGCCAACCTGATAGGGGCATTTTCTCAATCAAGGTTTCTCTTCCTAGATAGCTCTAGCCTGTATTGTTTGACAAAAACGAACTAGGACACCTTTGTTGACCTCGACTGCCCAAGTCATAGCACCTGCATCGCTTCCTTCCTATTAAAGGACCTTGCTTCCCTTGGCAGAACTTGAAATGCCCTTGAGTATTTATTTGCTTACAATCTGTCTCTCCCAAGTATACTCTGAGCCCCGTGGAGCCTCTTCACTGTGTCCTGACACTGAGCGCAGGACCTGGGTCTTGAGTACTTGCCGAGTGCACTGGCAAATGAATGAAGGATGGAAGATGCACTTTTCATCGATACTGTCCCTTCCTGTTTCTGAGCTGATGGGCTCCGTGCTCTGGCTGTGAGGAATGACAGGCTTAGGAGCAGAAGTCGCTTGAGTCACGGCACGGAGATGGAATAAGCAGACAGGTCTCTAATGAAGTTGTCACTTGTTCTCTAAATAATGCAGACCAGAATGTGAATAGAAACATGGTGTCTCCCAGGCTTCACTAGAAGGGACTTGAGGAGGTGAGTCAGATGAGCAGACAAGTAGAGACCTATTCTAGAGGAGGCTCCCAAACCTCTCCTCAGATGGTAGTAAACGGTAGGGCCTTAAAGAACTCAAGATGAATAGCTATCATAGATATCATATTGAGGCCAGCCTACAAATCCCAGAAGTTGGGTGGACAAAATTGTTCCCATCAAGATCAGATTCCTGGGTCTCAAAAAACCTTAGTCAATTCTTGCTACTGGACTCCATGAAATTATACGGCGTGCACAAGTGTCCATAAACAGTTACTAGGGGAGAAAGGTCATGAGTTTTCCCATGTTCTCAGAAGACTCTGTGATTTCCAACCTTGGTTAAAGGTGGCGTTCAGAGGCACCCTCATGGGGAAATCACAGATCATAGTTCTACAGAAAGTAACAAAAATACATCTTCCCTACAGATCACTAAGAGTCTCCCCTGCCCTTGCCTGCTCACGGAGAGCAGCCTGTGTCTGATGGGGGCAGTCTCCAAGGGTTCAGTGTTGGCTACAAATTAGTGGGAACCATCTGGGTGGGAGGTGGCTGTAGTGAGGTAGGAAAGAGGTACGAAGTGACAATAGCCGGTGGCATCTAGGTCTGTCTCTACTCATTCGTTCTGCTCCCCACATCCCTTCTGTGTTTGTTCCTGCAGGTGCATATAACTCCAAATTACAAACTGTATTCATCACCTGTCTCACTGCTTCAACAAAACACCCGACAAAAGTAACTTCATACAGGATGATGTCCTAGTCTGCTTTATTTTTCTGTCACTGTGATAAATGCCATGAACAAATACCATTTAAGGTAGGAAAGGCTTTCATTTTACACTTTACATTCAAATATCAAGGGAGGTCAGGACAGGAATCTGGAGGCAGGAACTGAAGTAGGTACCACAGAGGGGCACTGACGAGTGGCTTGCTTCTGTCACTTAGTTCTGCTAGCTTTCTCAGATAGCCCAGGTCCACCTATCTGGGGATGGTACCACCTACAATGCATGGGATCTCTATAACAATTAGCAATTGAGAATATGCTCCACACAGGGCTAGAGAGAGACCGCAGTGGTTAGGAGCAATGGCTGCTCTCCCAAGGACCTAGGTTTGAGTCTCAGCATCCACAGGATATTTTACAACCATCTGTAACTCCAGTACTAGGGCATCTGATAGCCTCTTGCAGCCTTTTCAGGCACCACAGACATACATGTAAGCAAACCATCCGTACAAATAATCAAATAATGTCGTCTTCTCCTTCTCTTCCTCCTCCTCCTCCTTCTTCTTCTCCCCCTTCCCCTTCTCTCTCCTCTTCCTCCTCCTTTCTTCAAAAAAAAAAAAAAAAAGAAACAAAAAGCAAAAACAAAAAATAAAACTGCTCCACAGATCTCGCAACAGGCCAATGTGATGAAGGCAATTCATCAATTAAGATTCTCTCTTCTGTGGTATGTCTAAGTTTGTACCAAATTTACAAAAACTAACCAGAACAGAAGGGTTGTTGTTATTGTTTAGTTGTTTTTTTCTTAGAGTTTGAGGGTCCTGTCCACCATGGCAGGGAAGTCATGTCTGAAAAAGCTTGAAGAGACTGATCACATTGCATGTACAGTCAAGAAGCAGCAAGAGATGCATGCATGCATGCATGTGGGCACTCATCTCTCTTGCTCTGTTTTATAAAATGAAGGTCTCTGAATGTCCCTACTTGCAGCTAAGATGGAGCTTCCCTTTTTGATTAACCTAATTAAGACAATCCCTCACAGATACAGCTGGAGCCTGCATAATCCCTTGCCAACGTGCCTAGAGCCTTGTTGACTATGAACCCTAACGGTCCCATAGACCCAGAAGTCTTTGGACTTCTTTCTTGCTAGCAAATAGATGTCTGTGTTTTGATCAAGTGCAGTCCATAGGCTACCTATATCAGAGTCATTTGAATTACCTTTTAGAAATGAAAATTTTCAGTCATGCATGGAGGGAGACACCTTTAATACCAGCACTGTGAAGGCTGGGGGCAAGAAGATCATGGATCGGGTGAAACCTGGGCTACATGGCAACTTCCAGGCTAGCCTGAGAGCCCATCTCCGAAAACAAGCCAACAAAACCATGTAGATGAGGCCGTGTCCAGAACCACAAAGTCAACCTATCAGAAGAAGAAACAAGGATCTGTGTTTTGGACAGGTCCTTCAAGTCTTCATTGTGATACATGACACAATTTGTGCCTTGACCCTGGTGGAAAATTCTAGACATTCTCCAAGTTGGCCTCATATTGTGCAAAGCTTATCTTTCCTTGTATTTGTTCCCCTTCCTATTTATGATGACCCAAATTCTCTCTGCCCTTCAAGCTTACCTCAGCTTCCCGACACACCATAAGCACTTTCCAGCTTTCTGCAGGTTTTATCTTCACCAGCCCCTGGCAGTTCTGCCATGTTCCTTTCCTTTCATGTGACTCTGGTCTTCTCAATTCAATTACAGCAACCCACTCAACCAAGGCTGCCATGTGTACTTTCTCGGGGGCTTCACCCATCTCTGGAGGCAAAGAAACTGCTCAGTCAACAGCCTTCTCCACAGTGTATATGACCCTCACTATGATGGCTAGCTGGTTTTGGGCTTCATCAAATAGAAATCAAGTAGGTCTTACCTTAACTACAAGTGCTGGTGGGGGTGGCAGATCTTTCAGAAATCAGAGTCTCCCTTCTGTTTAGGGTTGAGTGTGTGTGTGTGTGTGTGTGTGTACCTGTGCATGTATGTGGGCATGCATGTGTGTTTTGAGGCATATGCAAAGGTGTGCCTTGTACATGTGGAGGCCAGAGGCCAATGTCAGGTGTCTTCCTCGATAGCTCTCCACCTTATATTTTGAAACAGGGTCTCTCACTGAGCCTTTCTTATTAGGCTATGCTGACCCATGATCTGCCTGTCTCCACCTCCCCGGCACCAACAATCACAGGCATGCACTCCCATATTCAGATTTATTATTATCATCATCATCACCACCACCACCACCATCATCATCACCACCACCACCACCATCATCACCACCACCACCACCACCACCATCATCATCATCACCACCACCACCACCACCACCATCATCATCATCATCATTTTGCTGCTGGATATCAGACTCAGGCCCTCATGCTACCATACCAAGTACTTTACAGACTGGGCCATCTCCCCAGCCACCTTCTGCTAGGTATTGCAGTTTTCCAAGGCAGCCTTCCGTCTTACTATTTTCTTTGAAGTAATAGGAAATGGGCCCAGAAAATCTGAAATTGTATTCTTCAAAAGGTGAGTTCACACAAGAAGTTGACTGGCCATAGAGGTTTGCAAAATGTTCATAGTTTCACTTGGCAGTGTTTGACTCTCACCCAACACTTCAAGGGAACAACCTTCTTTGAGACTTACTATGGTAAAGGGTTGATCATTCCCCAAGATCCACGTGCTGAAGGTGTGGTCTTTAGCCCGTGTGCTCTGGAAAGATGATAGAATTAATAGGAGATGGGATCTAGCGGGAGGAAGTTAGGTCATTGGAGGCGTGTCCTCACAGGGGCTACTGAGCCTCTTGTCCCTTCCTTTACTATTTTCCAACTATCATGAAGCGAACGGGTCTTCTCTCACACATACCTTTGCCATCACCTACTGTTTCATCTCAAGCCCGAACCAAAGAAGCCAGGCAGCAGACTAAAATGCTCCAAACCACAAAACAACAGCAATCTTCCTCTCTTGATTATCTCATAGTTCGACACAGTAAGAGAAAGCAGACACACACAGAGTCCAGAGATGACAAATGCTTTAAGCTCAGTGCTTCCCTGAGAACTTAGTCAGGTCCTTGAAAGAAAGCACTGAGCAGGTCAGAAACCAAAATCTGAAGGAGATGCCTGTGGGCCATGCACTGTTCAGCCTGTCTCCATCCTGTGAGCCCAGGATCTTGATAAGCTTCAGTGAACATCTGGAGGCATTTTGGCAGCTTGCTAAAGTCACATTCCATCTATAGAACAGTTTGGTCCATTCCTTAGCTTCATGTCAAGCATTATTTTTTTTTCTTTCTGACATCAACCACAAAGAAATGGACAATGAATTCATTTTAATAACTTTCCAGAGATCCAGCAAGCTTTTGGAAAACAGTGGGTTTTCAGAGTTCTCCTAAGGGTACATCTGAATTTTATAAAGTCATTTGAAACCTCCTTTCTAGAACATGTGGTCTCACCTTTCCACAGTCTTTAGGCATGACATAATTTACATCTGCATTTTCCCTTCATTCTTGAATGGTTCGCAGGAACCCCTGCAACTTTTAACAGAGATGTCAACTGCAGAAGCTGATGAAGACCTAGGCCCACGTCACCTTTCATCGAAGCATTCTTTATTCTTTCTAGGAGCCGTAAGAAGCACAGTCACTCTGCAGCCAAAGCTTGTTCATCTTTTAATAAGAAGATGGAGCCAAGGGCCTTGGAATAAAAGGATTAGCATTTTAAAAACTGAGAACAGACAAGACCTGACTCCCTTTTCTGCATATTAGCACGTTTGCACATTTTAGGATGGATATACAGCTGTATCTCGGCTGCATTTTCATTAGGCAGCTTCTGCCATGGTTTGCTGAGCACCAGCGAGGTAGAAGACAGACAGGAAAGAAAAACCAAGTCATTCCTTCCAGAATGAGCAACACGATAAAATCCAGGCTGGCAGCTGATTCTGCTGCTTTGAGAAACAGAAAATAAGCTGTGATATGACGTTATAGATCTAATTTAGATCTTGGAGTCAGAAGGCTATTCAGTGTGTGTGATAACTCCCTAACATTGAATGTAAACATTGAGATGTGCATGTTTTAGTTCACATATGTGTTGCTATCACAAAATACCTGAAGCTGGGTAATCTATCAAGAAAAGATGTCTCCTTAACTAATAGTTTAGGATGTTGAAAGTACAAGGCAGAGAAGCCTCGCTAGCTTGTTCCGTGGTAAAGGCCACACAATGGGTAGCAATATACAAGAGAAAGAGGTCAAACAATGAGAGAGTGAGCCAGATCCTCAACGATTAGGCTTAATAACAACTCACTCTCATGGAAGAACTCATTCCTGAAGACTAGTGTTAATTCCTTCCAAGGGCAGAGCTCCAATGACCTAATCACCTCCCCTAGATGTCTTCCCTCACAGAGTCCACTGTCAGAGCTGAGAATAATCTCAGTGGATAATAATATAGCTCAGGATTTCCCTCAAGCATGAGAGCTTGCGTTCAGATCCCACATAAATGGCAGATGTAGTGCTGCACACTTGTCATCCCAATACTCAGAAGACAGACAGAAGGATTGCTGGCACTAACTGGGCAGTCAATCTAGTCAAACCAGTGAGATTCAGGTGTAAGGAGAGACCCTGTCTCAAAAAACTAAGGTAGAGAGGCAGTTGAGAAAGATCCTCGATGTTGACATATGGAACACACACATACACACACACACACACACACACACACACACACACACTTTTATCACCTCCCACCCAATATGATCACATAGAGGACCACACTTTCTATCACATGAATCATGGAGGCACAAACCACAGGCAATACCCAAGGCACTAGCTTGATTTTCCTGAAGGAGTCCATATCTCTGGTCCAATTTCCACATAGCTTTGTGATCCTGAACAGAACAGGGAATGCTAAAGACGCGCCAGATTGTTCCACGTCACATATGTGGATGTACTGACCTGAGATGCAGGCAGTACCACCCTGCAAACAATGCTAGCTGTGAAGAGAGAGGTTGGAGGCAGCCAGTCAGTGTGGGGACTGTGGTCGAATGCTAAAGGCAATGAGGAGCTGGGTCTGTCCTATGGTGTTTCTCCCTCCTCCCTCCAAATCCTGCTTTGTTGTGTTCTTCCAACTCCTCAAATTCATTCCCCACCCCACATGCACGTGGGCACACACATACAAGCACACATATGCATGCATTATGTATTTATAGCCTGCTGAAATCACTTAATGTTGCTCGTATATGTTTAGGGCCCTCTCAGTCATCATTAATTGCCTCTAGCTCCTTTCATAGGTGGTGAAGCCTTGTGAGAATTCCTTCATTCATGTTGGCATGTCAGTTGGTTACCCACAGATAAGTGTAGCTCTCACCCCTCACCAAAGAAGCTTCTTTAGACAGCAGACAGAGACCATTACAGAAAGCCACAACTGGTCAAAATACAAAGAACCCTGATGTGGGGTGCCCAGTTCCAATTGATACATCCATAATACATAATACAACCTCATACATAAGGGTTGGGGGGCATCATGGAAGGGGCGGTGGAAAGGTTGAAAGAGCTCAGGACCAGGGTTGAATGTGTCTTCTATATATAACAGGGAAACTGGATCCATGATCTCAACAATGTGGTTGCCTAAACGAAGCAGAACCCTAGGTAGTTAGGTCTCTGCTAGGAACTAGAGCAACAGAGATGGAAAGTCTCCACATATCCATTTTTACTGAGCTTTAAGTCTATGCTAGCACGAAAGACATTTCCTGTTTTGTGGCTGGAACAATCCAGAAACATCTAGAACACTGTGGGGTCAATGCGAGAAAATGGAGGGGCTTCTACTCTTGTAACCACCCCAAGAGCTCAGGTAGCATGACATGACCTCGTGCCCCCTCCATGGAGAACACATTCACTTTGCCTGTCTGATTGTGAGGGCTTCTCCCCATCATGAGAGGAAACATGACAATCTCAGCTTCAAGGTATTAGATTGCATGACTGATGGTCGTGGCCTGGGGTGTGAAGAAGGCAGACAACCTTACTGTAATATCTTGCTCCCTTCCCCCCCTTTTTTTATGAAAAACCTATTTTGTAATGTATTTAGCTAAAGCATGTTAGCACATCTTGGGAAAAATAACACGTGGAGAAAGTAAATTCTGATAGTCTCCATCTCTTTCTACAAAGGCTCCCTAAGTTTGTCTTTTAAAGAGGTCTTTGCCGGAGGCCTTTGGACCATCTCAGAATATGCAAGCATAGACACATGAGCCATTTCTTTTTGGTCCTTACCACTTATGGCCAGAAATCACAGCTTCTCTGCAGGATGCCTGGGAATGACTGAGGGGGAGATTCTGTAGGTAAGGGGAGAGCCTGTGGCTAGTGGGGGCACCCGTGAGTCCCCGGCCCTTCTCCATGTAACCCAAGCTACATTCTCTGTTGCCGGAGGAGCTGGTTCTTCATTTTCTCTAGTAGTGTAGCCCAGTGGGGGACTAGGGTGAAAATAAAAAGGGCTTTAAACGGGGAAGAATGAGGTTTACGGAGCATGAACACATACTCCATTGTCAAAATTAAAGAAAAAATGAAAAAAGAGTGAGGGATGAGCAGAAAATGGAATGGCTTTTCTCTTTAATTTTTTTTTATAAATATATTTATTTTTAGCAAAGTACATGCATGTAGTATATCTCTATGTGCACATATTCCACATGTGTAGGTGCTCGGGGAGGTAAGAAGAGGGTGTCAGATCCCTTGGAGCTGGAGTTACAGGTGCTTGTGAGCTACCCAAGATGGGTGCTAGAAACTAAACTCAGGTCCATGGCAAAAGCATCAACCGCTCTTCATCCCTGAGCCGTCAATGCAGCCTCTCATTTTGTCCCTTCTTGAGTCTGGACAACCGTGAGATCTTGCCTAGCCTTGCTGCAGAAGTGTGCACCCCAGGCTACTGATTAGAAGGGATATCCTTTTTGATTCTAAGGTGACCCAACTCAACCTCCCCCCTAGATAATAACATTCAAGTCAAGCTGAGTGAGATACAAGAGCTGTGAATCACAGACTAAGAGACAAGGAAGGAGCTGGTTAGATCAGCTCCAGCCTGAGAGGCCCTAGACAGTGCCAAACAAGATCCCACTAGAAATATCTCAATCCTTGGGCTGAGCCTCTGCAGGCATCTTCCTAACCCAGCCCCATTGCCAGAGACACGGGAGACGATTGTCGTTGTTCGCCTTTTACCTCCTATTGGAAAGCTAGGGTTGAGTTAGCAAAATTCATGCTCCACGTTTGCTGTTCTCTCTACATTTTTCGATGCCCTGAGCAAGGGCCCGATCGTGCTACTGCTTCCAGAGAATATGTTCTCTAATGTCATTGACATTGGATTAAACCCTAGCAGAGAACAGAGCACATGAGGCAGTTGAATGCCCAGCGTTAACCCTTGGTGGTCCCAGGGCTTCATTGCCACCACATCTTCTTGATCTTCCATTGAAATCATTCACTTGTCCCATTACCCCCGCACCTGTGTTTCAGAACACACCATGCAACTTTGGGCACGACCCATAGACACATCCCCATTTCTATGCATGATGTCCTGCTAGCCGTGCCATAACTGGTGTGCACATTTTAATCAGTGACAAAACTTGCTCAGAACTAAAGTGTGAGGCTGCTTCCCCCATCACCCAACAGCGTCTGACATCCACATGGTCAGATGTTTGTCAGTGTTACATCACAGACCTCTTCCTGAATCTCCTTTACAGATGGAGAAACAGACTTAAAGAGATGAAGGGTTTTCCAGAGACTTCATAGCTATACTAGTCCCAGACCCTGAACTAGTCCAGTTAACTCTCAAGATGGTAGCATGGATGGATCCCTATAGGCACTGCCTGCCCTCAAATGCCAATGGCATATCCTCTTTCTGAGCCTTGGTTCCCACTCTTGTGTCAGAAAGAGAGGTAGTGACATGTAATGCTTCCCCATGAAAAGGTGCTAAAAATAATGTGCACATGTCTGGTGAGGATTAAGATGTGACCTGAGTCCCAGAGCATCTCCTCACAAATTATTTATCAACTACAAAAGGAGAAGCAGTCACTTTGTATTACAGATAATTGGTAGGTACAACCTCGCTTAAGCGATCAAAGCCAGCATCTAGAATACTGGGCCCAAGGGATCTTGAAGTGATGCACCAGGAAGGATCAAACATTATGATGGGCTTCCTGCCAGACATGTGGGAGACACGGGGAAAGTGCTTCTAGACTAGTATTCTTCAAGCATGTTCAGAATAAAGACATAGGAACCATTCCAGATTAGAAACCGCTGAATTCAATGTTACTCCTGGGTTGGATTCACAAATAGGGAAAACCCAGCTATAAAATACCTTACTGAGACAACCAGTGGAATTTGAATATTCACTATAAACAGCATGTGAATGTTGGCTGTCCATATTGAGTTAGCTCTCCCATGAGTATTTCAGAGAATATTCTTGGGAAGTACACACTGAGGCACTTAAGGTTTTCTGAACAAAAAGCTCTAAATTACTCGGAATGTTCTAGAAATCATAACATGCCACACATGTACAATCCATATGAAAATCATGAGAAAGTCAACCAGGTAAGATACAACCATTATGTAGACCCAGGTAAATGTCCTATCGGGAGTTCTTTGCAGGAGGTCACAAATAGCTCTTGCAGATTTTCTGAGATTTCAAGAAAATTGTGAAGATATATTTTGAAGTTGTGGTCCCAAGGGCAGGCACTGAGTCAGAGCACATTAGTGTGTGATTTTACAAATGGGAATGTGTTTTAAGAAGCATGTGATCCACTGACTATTAATGTTGTGTGAGCATCACACAGTGTACATGCTTCAGGCCAATTACTCTCATGGTGTGATCAAGGGAGGCAGAAAACCTGGGCTAAGGAGGCTGCTGATGTCATTAGTGACTGGTCTCCAGCTTCTGGAACTGTTTGGGGAGGCTGGAAAGCCTTTAGGAGGTGGCACCTCAGTAGAGTAGGTATGGAGTTTCCTGGGGAAGAAATAAAGTGGCACACACACACTCACACAGACTACTAGAACCCAGTGCTTCATAAGCAGCCATTAGATGTTACCAGCTATTGGGATGTTACCAGCTATTGGGAAGCCCAGTGGTGCCAGCTCTCTATGCCATCCCGTTTGCCTGTGAGGTATGGTTTCTCCATTTGTCAGGTTGTCTTCAGGGTTGCCCTTCTAAAGACTTGAAAGACTTGGGGTTCTATTTTGGGGCCATTTCATCAAACATACGCTGTCCTTCCTCTAGGGCTTCAATGCACTCAACAAGAATTAATGAAAAATTGGCAGCCCGATTCTTTTTGGGCCAGTCAAAATATATGTGAAGTCTCTCTGCTAATTAAGCCTCAACATTTCTCCCACAACAATGCTACCTGTGGGTTTTTCTGAGTTCGGTGTTTGTTTCTTCCAGATGGCAGATGGTTCAAAATTCCAAGAATCTGAAACTGTAGCTGGAATGTAGGCTAAAAGCAGAGATTAGGTGTCACAAAAATAAAATTAAATAGAATTTTAAAAAATAGTTCTGTGTTTGTGAGATGCCTTCCATTTGTCCAAAACTCCACTTTAAAGTGAAAAATATCAGTCGGTTGACAAAGATTGACATATATTCACAAGGCAGAAGCCACTGGTGCTGCCGGGTTGTAGAAAAATAGAACGTGTGGGATTATAGCTGCCCTGACATCATTTAGTAGAGAAGCATGGTGTCAAAAAAAAGGAGAGGGGGAAGAGAGAAGAGAAAGGGAGGAGAAGGGGAAGGGGGAGGGAGAGAGAGGAAGAAGAGGGAGGACGGAGAACGGGACAGAGGGGAAGGGAAAGAAGGGGAAGGGGACAGAGGGATGAGGCTGGGAGGAAGGGGGAGGGGAAACCGATAGAGGGAGGGGGATGGGAGGGAGGGAAGGGGAAAGGGATAGAGGGAGGGGGATGGGAGGGAGGGAAGGGGAGCGAGAGGGAGGAGGGGGTAGAGAGAGATCTATGATGATCACCATATTGATTGTCAACTTGACGGGATCTAGAATCACTAGTGGCTAATCCTTTGAGTCGACTTGACTGTGATGGTTTATCTTGATTAGAATAACCAAGCAGAAAAGATCCAGCCTAAATGAAGGCAGCACTGTTTCCTCAAAGAGGGGAGGGGGTCCTGGACTTCATGAAAAGGAGACCATGAGCCAAGCACTCATGGTACCCTGCTTCCTGCCACAGATGCAATATGAGCAGTCACCCCACCATCTTCCCTCCATGCGTTCTCCACTATCGTGGACCTCACTTTGGTCAGGGTATTTGATCATTGCAACAAGAACAATAAGACAAAGTCAAGGAACCAAAATGATGGTTAGGGCCATAGACAGAGAGAATATAGATTTCATTCCAAGCGGTCAGGACACATGCTGTGAAAGGTGTTCAACATGGGAATGTCATTGACTTGTTGACATTCTGGGAAAACAATAACAAATTTATTCTACTAGTGATGAGAGCTGAGTCCAAAACAGGATGGCTACAAGAGGAAGCAGCCAGCCAGGACAGTGGATAGTTCTTGGTTAGGAGCAGATGGGGCAGATGGGAAAGATGACACCACCTTATAGGCTGAACCATCAGGACTTGACATTAAGACTGGACTGGGCTGAGCTGGCTTGCGTGTTGAAGAACAGATGACAGCCAAGGGTGACTCCTAGTTATGAGAGAAAGGTCAGATTTGAACATGTCATCATGGGAAGATGAGGCAGGAAAGAAGAAACGTGAGGCAGAACCCAGAAGCCATGCCTGGAGGAGGAGTCTTTCTTAGATCTTTGTGGAACAGAACAGAAAAGCATAAGAGAAAGGTTTGGAATCAGGTTGGAAAATGCCAGAACAAAGAAAATTGATTCCTTCTGGTCAGCAAAATGGAGCGACCATGGGATTCAGAACACAGTGGAAAACTCCCAGAATGCTCCCATGCTTAAATGGCATCCACCACCTTCCTAATGACCTGTTCTTCTCAAATTCAGTGGCTGGAGGCCTGGTTTTTGTCTAGTATAAATCTCTCCATTGGTATTCCAGAAAGCACACCACACACACACACACACACACACACACACACACACACACGTATGTTGCTACCTCACTGCGTTTTAAAACATTTCAATTCCCCATTAAGGCTGCTGGTGAGCCAACATATTTACCAGGCTATTGGCAATTTCACACTCTCAAATTGCAGTCTCCAAATTCTGCAAATAAAAGATCTTTATGTCCCCCAGTCATGAAGTTTACCGGCATTTCTATGCAGATTGCTCTGTCTGTACCTGCATTTGGAGGCTCTGAAAACACATCTGCTAGCTGCCACGTTTGAGAATTCCCAAGGAATATTGGTTTTGCTGTGGATGGCTGGGAAGTCCCCATTTACACTCAAAGTATACTTTATAGAATAACCCTGCAGGTACAGCCAAGCAAGGAAGCCTTCAGTGATGAGCTTGGTTAGGTCATAAGAAGTGGGGTTGGAAATGCCACTTATGATGAGATAGGTCACTTTATATTGATGGAATTTCAGTGGGTGAATCCTGTCATAAAGGATTTGAGGTAGTGGATGCCTAAGTCCTTTGTCACCATGGAGAGACTTTGTCTTTATTGAGCTGTAGATCCAGCCCTTTCTCCTGCATTATGAGGCAAGAGGAAGACAGAGCGTACCAAGAGCTTAAGAGTAGGCAAGAGTTTCACAGTCAGCTAAGCTAGGCTCAGAGTCTTAGCTTTAAGACAATGAATTTGCCCATTCTGTCTCAGTGTCCCTACCTGCATGGGGCATGATAAAAATTCTTTTGTGGATTTGTAGGAGTCATTAAATGAGATGATATGTATAAGTTTTATCTTATATGTTTCAGTTAGATGTGTTTTTTTTTTTTAATCTTTTTATTTAAGATTTAGCCGTGCTGATAGGAGTTTATTACATCAAGTCATTAGAAGGATAGGGCTGTAAAAATGTAGAATGGACATAGTAGAATGATAAAATAATGATGAAAGCGTCATGAACATCAGAATTGCGCCCCGAGAAGCCTATAAACACAACTTTGTACTCCCTCAGTATTTAACATCATGCTTTCCAGTTGCAGTGTGGCTGATGGTAAAGAATACAATCCAGTTATGATTTTATTCTTCTTGTGGTTACAATACTTAGCACAGTGAGATGCATTAAAAAATTGATAGCTATCGGATGAATGGATGGGCGTCTTAGGATTTCTGTTACTGTGAAGAAATGGCATGACCATGGATACTTTTATAAAACAAAACATTTAACTGGGGCTCACAAGTTCAGAGGTTTAGTCCATTATCATCGCAGTGGGAAGCATGGCAGTGTGCAGGCAGACATGGTGCTGGAGAGGCAGCTGAGTTTTCTACATCTGATTGGCAGGCAACAGGAAGAGAGACTAACACTGGGCGTGGCTTGAGCATCTGAGACCTCCACACTCTCCCCCAGTGACACACTTCCTCCAACAAGGACACGCCTACTCCAACAAAGCCACACCTTCTAATAGTGCCACTCCCTATGAGCATATGGGGTATTTGCATTCAAACTGCCACAATGGGTGGGTTGGTGGGTGGGCGGATAAATGCACTGATGGATGGGTGGGTGAGTTGCTTGGTAGGTAGGTTGATAGGTAGGTGGGTGGATGGGTGGATGGGTGGATGGGTGGATGGGTGGATGGGTGGATGGATGGAAGGACAGATGGAAAGTTGGATAGATGGATGGGGTTTGGGGGTGGGCTTATGTATGTACAAATGAATGAGTAGATGGGTAGGTGCAAGGATTGATGGATAAATGAATTTGTGACTGCATAGATGAATGGGGGATGGATCTAAAAAGATGAAGAAATGATCCTCTAACAAAAAGAGAAAGCAATGCAAGCATATGAAGTCTGGAACAGACAAGGAAATACACTCTAGAATCCTTAGGGTTTATTGTGGTTGGCTCTAAGCTGAACGCTCTTGTAGAAATTTCTGACAAGTCTAGTGAGAATAGATGAACGAACGTACCAACAACACAAGCTCACATTACAAGGCAGCCCAGGGTGCTACTCTCCCTTTCTGTATGACGTGCAATTTCTTCTTGGTCTGGTTACAGAGAGATACAGAGATTCATGGCCTGAGGATAACTAAGCAAAGAAATGTACAGGTACAGATGTGGCTCATGGGAGTGTCATCCTTGAGTCACATTTTCATATCTCAATAATATCCTAGAACAAATGCCATTTTCTGGGCCTTACTTCCCGGCTATCTGCTTACCCGTAATTTACCACTGATTAGAACGAAGCAATTATCATCGCAATTTGTCTTTATTGGCCTCATTTTCCACTCGAAGAAACCAAGCCATCATCATTTTTTCCAGGCATATGATTCTCAGCCCTTTTGAAATTTATGTTCTATTTATTATTTATTTTGTTCATAATATCTCTCCATCCCAAGTGGTTGATTTTGTGTATTTTTGGAGTGAGTGAAAATTAAACTAGATTTTGAAGACTTACTCAAGTTTGTCAACACACCTGATTAAATGGATGACATCATGGGTGATGATGCTCTAGACAGGAAGTCCTCTTAGAAGCTTGAGAGTCCACAGATGAAACTCGGAAATGGAGCAATTCACCTAACGTTTCCCACAAAGAAACATTGGACCAGGCAAAATGAAGTGACTCTTTTAGGATCTTCTAGCTGTTTTAGTACAGGAAACACAAGTATCAAATCCTCTGACTAATTCAGTTCTAAAAGAACTTAAACTGAGGTAAATAGCATATCTTTCTAGGTAGGAAAGGAATATCAGAGATTTCCAACAAGAAGCAATATCAGTAGACATGTCTCAGCAGTTGATAGTGAATACTGTCCTTGCAGAGGAAGTAGGTTCCGCTCCTAACACCCTCATCACATGGCTCACAACTGCTCATATCCCTGGCTACAGGGGAACCAATGCTTTTGAGTTCTGTGGACATCTAAACTTACATGTACACACACACACACACACACCCCCACATATTTAATTTTTGTAAATGTATAGAATTGGCTTTCTGCATGTGTATGTGGTGTGCACATGAACATGTATGTGTTGGTGAATGTGTGTGGTTAGACATACACATGTGTGCATGCTAGTAGAGGGCAGAAGACAGCCTTGGCTATCATCACTTAGGCACTATTTCCCTTCTGTTTTGAGACAGGGTCCCTTGTTAGCCAGGAACTCTAAGTAGACTAGGATGGTCAACCAACAAGTCCCAGGGAGCTTCCCATTTCTTCCTCCTGGCTGCTGGGATTGCAAGAACATGACACCATACCTGCTTTAAAAAACTGTGGGTTCTGGGACCCACAGTTGAGTTCTGTGCTTAGAAGGTAGGTATTTTTGCCACCTGCGCCATCTGCATTAAAATTAAATACAGATCACCATGAAATAAAATTAAAAACAAAGTCAAATCATTCATGAATGAGAAAGACCAAGGGACAACTCAGAGCACAGTCTCCAAGAGCAAAGCCAAGTATGAGAGTATGTTTACTTTTGAGATGTAGACTGTGTCTGATCATTTGGTTCCCTACTGATGCTAGTGTTTGGTGGGCTTCGCAACCTTTAGGAGATTAGACTTAGCTGGATGAAGTGATTGGCTGGAGGAAGGACAGGCCTTAAGGTTTATGCCCTAGCCTGCTTACTGTCTTGTTCAGATGTAAGCAAGCTCTCGTCACTACGGCCACAAGCAGTTCTTGCTGCCCTGCCTTCTCTACCATGTTGGAGTGTGTAGTCCTAAACTGTGAGCTCAACCCTATCTTTCCTTCCCAAAGTGGCTTCTTGTTGAAAATTTGATTGCAGCATCAGGAAATGTAGCTAATACAAGGACTTACTAATTTTTTTCATTTATATAAAATTCAAAGTCAGGCAAAGGTAATGCACGGCATTATATGTCAAGAGAGACCTTCCAGGGCGAGTGAGAGGTGGGGACGGAGAGGTGAAGAGCACTGCTTCTGGGATACTGATACATTGTTTCCATCTGTTAGATACATTGTTTCATCCACTCCACTTGCGTGGTGAAAACTTCATTCCATACAACTGTGACTTGCATACTTTTCCATGTATAATGTAATGGCTAGCTAAGCTGCCTAACAAATGACTCCCAAATGTAGCTGTTTGAGATATTTATTTGCTGAGAGTTCTTATAGCAATGGAGGCACGCACTGATGAGTCAGCTAGAGATGCAGTCTCATTGAAAGGCTTAATTAGGGAAGGGTCCACTGGCAAACACTGTCAGGGAGCGGAGGTAGGATTCAGTTTCCCCCTAGCTTCAAACTAAGGGCCTTTATGGCTTCTGTCTGTTGGTTAAAAGCTCCCTTTTTACCTTTGTGAAACAGACATCCCTAGTGTGGCAGCTTGGTTCTCCACAGAATGTGAGCCAAGAGTCAACCGGGGTGGGGGTGGAGGGAAGGAGGGGGAGGGAGGGAGGGAGGGCAGGGTGAAAGTCAACCTTTTGTGAGTCAGCCTTTTATGGCTTAATTGTGAATAAGATATCTCATCATTTGTTGCCAGTTTTCCATTGGCACCAAAGACACTGGGTCTTGTACAAGTATGGACACCAGGACAGAGGTCATTGTGAGCCACCAAAAGTAGGTGTTTTGCAATATGCATTAACTTCAGTTAAAAAAAAAAGTTAATTAAGAACCAGGGAGATAGCTCCGCAGATAACAGTGCTTATTACACAAGCTTGGCAACCTGAATTAAAACCCCATAACCAATGTACAAAGCTAGATGCGGTGGGTCACATCTGTAATCCTAGCACCCAGGAGGAAGAGACTGGAGAAATAGATGGAAGCTCATGGGGCAGCTAGCCTGGGGTGCATAGGACCACAAAAACAGGAACAAGAACAAGATGTGCAGTGAGGACCAACCCCTGAGAGTTGTCCTCTGACCTTCATATGCAGATTATGTTAGATATAGTACACACACACACACACACATACACACACACGCACGCACATACACACACACACCTGTACATCAGGTCAACTTGAGTCTAAATTCCACTTCTCCTACCTGCTACTAAAGTTCAAATTTCCATCTTTTAAGCAGGCCAGTGACAGTCCATTTCACTAGAACAGCTGTGTCCCCTCACCTAGGGAAGCCCAGTGGTATCTGCAAAGCTCAGTGTGGGACCACCACAGAGGGAGAACTGAACATTACACATTATTGTAGCCACTTAAAAAAGCAATTCCCAGGCCATCTTTGTTGCAAGAAGAAGGAAACAGTGGTGGCACATGCCTTTAATCCCAACACTCTGGAGGCAGAGACAGGCAGATTTCTGAGTTCGAGGCCAGCCTGGTCTATGGAGTGAGTTCCAGGACAGCCAGGGCTACACAGAGAAGACCTGTCTCGAAAAACAAAACAAAACAAAACAAAAAAACGAAGAAGAAGAAGAAGAAGAAGAAGAAGAAGAAGAAGAAGAAGAACAAGAACAAGAAGAACAAGAACAAGAAGAACAAGAAGAACAAGAAGAACAAGAAGAAGAAGAAGAAGAAGAAGAAGAAGAAGAAGAAGAAGAAGAAGAAGAACAAGAAGAACAAGAACAAGAAGAAGAAGAAGAAGAAGAAGAACAAGAAGAAGAAGAAGAACAAGAAGAAGAACAAGAAGAAGAAGAAGAAGAAGAAGAACAAGAAGAAGAAGAAGAAGAAGAAGAAGAAGAAGAAGAAGAAGAAGAA